>JBCAUA010535512.1:0-16716 GCA_038406235.1 Peronia verruculata | reverse complement strand
AGGTGGGCTATATTGTGTGCGCTTAGCGGTACAAATATCCTGTTATAAGGGATTCGACTGTCACGGACTACTGCTATTTATATGAGATAATATTCTACTAATGCCAAAGAAGGAGTGGACATGGGGATTGGCGATGCTCCTGTTATAAGCGATTTCCTGTTATAAGTGGTCTTCTTATAAATGGTTCCGACTGTAAATGCAAGGTTTGGCAGGAGAATGAGAATCTAGGGAGAAACTCAGAGTTGTTGGTTTTTAATAGTTTTAGGACCAATACACATGTCTTTATTGCTTATTAGTATCACTCTTTGGCAGTACTCAGTATTTATCGATTTGTTATGTCATTTTGCAAAGTCAGAATGAATTATGAATATTTTGAAAATAGATAAAAAATCTGATTTACAGGGCAAATAGATCAATGTTAGAATTAGCCTGATGACTCAATTTCTTTGATGCAGTTAAGTTTGATTTTCCTTGGTTTAGCATTCTGGTTTCTTTCACAAGTACTCCCACCCTAAAGAAGAAGAATACAGGATTTTCAAGCAACTGCATTTTCATGCTATGCTTCATAATTCATAATGTAATATGATTGCACTGCAAATGATGGAGGCTTTTCCTTTTTATTTACAGTAACTGTAATATAGTCTGTCACCTGTCATAATCCATATTGTGTGAGTGCTCAGTGACTTAGACACATTTTTGTACATACATGTATTTAAAGCAATGAAAATTTGTTTTCATCAATCTCATTACTTCTCCTGGCCACACACAAGAGCTGTTCAACAAGCTTTGTAAAGAGGGAAAAAATAAACTACATGTACCTTATTTTCATTTAAAATCTTGTGTGTGGAAACTTGGCCAAATCATTCATGGTAAGAGGAGGAAATATATTTCCTGTATACACCAAGAAATTTTCATATATTTTTAAGATGTCTGTTTCAAACAAAAAGCACCCTGTTTAAGGGATTTTTTTTTTTTTTTTTGTCTTCTTGCCCCTTACTATGCTTAAAATCCTAGGAAAGTAACTAGTTTATGAAAAGCAATCCCCATTAAGGGTTAATTTTAATATCAGATTATTTCTATTGGGCATTCCATCCAGGTGTATGGCAGCCAAAACCAGAAGACATTCTGGCCATGTTTGAAAAGTTGGCTAAAGGTGGTCCTCTGCCACTCAAATGGACATGTCCAGGACGGAGGCCACCCTCAAAAGATGTCAAACTTGATGACAGCATAGAGGAGAGAATGGATGTGGATGAAGAAGACTCAAAAGAAGCTGAATCAAAGTATGTGTATTTATTGTATGAAGCCATTTATGATTTCAGTTATTCACGCTTAGAGCCCAAGGAAGACAGCATATCTGACCTATGATGGTGTGACAAAAGGTTGTGCTTTCGTCCTTCATCACACCCATCACGAGCAACATTATTTCATCAATACAATGTATTTTTCCCTTTTCTCCACCTTCACCTATCCCATAGTCTGACTGACCGTTGGGACACCACTGTAGATTGTACACAACCAACTTCCTCCACTCCTCGCGGTTCTCAGCTTTCCACATGATGTTCCAGCCAAGACAGTCCACTTTTCTTATAGGAAATAAATGTATACACTTTGAACTCATGTGGTACAAAATACAAATGAAACATATTTGAGCTACATGTGACTAAGAACAAAGATTGCATCAATAAAGATAGTTATGTTCATCATTTGTACAAAGTGGGACAAAAACTCACAGCTTTTTGTCACAGTCTCATTTCCCAGCTGCCCGAGACATAAAGTGTACATCAACCACTGAGACCACTTGTTTGGACTCTAACTCATTTCATCCTTGTCCTTCTTTGCAAAGCCAGGAATTATTCTCAGCAATTTCTAGCAACAACATTTTACAGATGATTTTCAGTGCTTGTTATAGCCTAAATCACTTTACCAAGATTGAGAAGTTGGTATGAATTTATATTTATTCTATTTAATATTATTATTGATTTTACAATTTGTTTTTCATTAAATAGGATTATTGGAAAATAAAGGAGGGAATCTATGTATGCTGCATGTGTTTGTATGATGAGGATTCTGTCTAAGATCTTCTGATCAACATATTTATTTACACTTTCCAGGGTACCAGAGACCAGTGCATTTGACTTTGATGAACCTCAGGTGGATTTTAATGCAAAGCTGACACCAAGGAGAGCTCCAGGTTATTTTTTTTGTTGTTGTTGTTTTGTGCCATGATATTTGCGAAATAGTGGAATAATTTTCATATAGACATCGGCAGTTGTATCAGTCTTTGCTATATTGTTACGATTGGTCTCCCAGTGTTCATTGGACATGTTTCCCAGTGACAAAGCCATTCAAAGCCTCTATTTGGAGTCTTAGTTGGGCAATGGAACAGGCCAATGCTTTTGCAGTTTATCCTAATAATGTTATCTGAAGAGATTGTTGAAAACAGACACTTGTTGATTGTTATTGCTGTTGTCTGGAAGCCATTCAATGGTAAGTCATACCAGATGAAAAGCAGCTGTGAGCAGTGGAGGTCATGCAGTTCAGTGTTTGTAGCAGATCTTGTAGTGATCTAGTGTTCCAATATCTGTCAATAAACTATTGTGATTGAGGGTTCATGGCAGGTGGTGTGATTTTATTGCTGGTAATTTATTTCTCCACTAGCCAAAAAAGCAATCAGTCTGTGGATTGATTTTCTTTGTTTTTTTCCTTCACTGTACAGGGGGCTCGGGGCGAACACCTCGCACTGTGAAAATAGCCTGCATGGAAAACGTTATGAAAACTCTAAAGAAGCAGCAACAGTCTGAGAGAGAGGCACGCAGAGTGAAGGGTTCACCATCAACTGGCACGGCAGGAGGCAGAGGGAGGCTGCTCAACTTTGGAACACCCAATGCTAAAAGTGGGAGCACAGGAGCCACCTTGCCTTCAATGTCTCCAGCATCAGATGTCTCCGCTGTCAGTAAAAGTGGAGCAGCCATGGCCACGACACCATTACCAAGCTTGATGTCCAGCAAGATCATGTCACCGCTCACACAGAAAGTGTCATCAGAAAATAATGTATCCACCGCTAACGGTGCTTCACTTGCTCAGAGCTCGGTGCATACGTCTAAAGCTCCCGACATGACAGCCAACCCTCCTGTCTCCACTGTGAACGTTACCGTTACTTCAAAAGCTGACACTTTGATGCAGTCCAGTCCTGACACTAGCAAAGTGAGCAATCAACCAAACATTATAAGGACTTTGCCTGAAATTTCGGTAGGAACATCTTCTCATGTTTCAAATGTTAGCCAGTCAGTAGCAGATAGTACTGCCACTACTACAGAATCCTCCTCAGACTTGGAAAGATCAACTCCCAGCTCCACTGGACTCGATCAAAAAACATTAGGGACTGTTATTTCTTCGATGACAAACAACCTCATTACCACACAGACAATTCCAAATCCTGTTCCCACAACAGAAAATGTCTCACTTGATGAGGAATTTGGGTTGAATAAAAATACTTTGCCTGCTGTTCCGGTAACTGATCAACCGACAACGTCAAAAGCATCATCAGGAGCTGAAAATGTAGTTATTACCAGTACAGCAACTGATGCTCAGAATACCACGTCTTCCTCCACAGCTTCAACATCTTCTCCAGTACTGCCGCAGGTATTCACAGCATCAGTAACAGATAGTACTGCAGTGGACAGTAAGGTAAAGCCAACATCACCCTCCACTGATACAAGCAATCCAGATCAGCCATCTGCTGTTAGTGAGGCAGTGCCAGTAACCAGTTCTGATCCTGTGGCCAGCGGGAATAACGTTCAGACAAGTTCGACAGATGTCGTGCCTGTCTCTGAGACAGCAGTTGCCAGCACTGATGAACAAGAGAAATGAAAACTATTTAAATTTGATTGAGCCTCTAACTAGACATCCTGTGAACTTTCCTAATTCCAGTTCTGTGGATTCAAATACCTCAGCATCCATGGGTATTCAGTTCAAAATTTATAAAGGTGTTAAGGAACTGAATGACAATTAAGGGCCTTGGACTCACTTACACTTGGTTTGGGCTGAACTGCCAGACAGAAATAAGATCTGCCATACATAAGTTTCAGTATAAACATTCACAACTTTCTGTGAGCTTTCTTCTTCAACAGCAGAGTCTTAGAACCTCTATGCCAGTGTCAAGGAAAGTGAATGAGAATGACTCTTTTTGGTCATAGCCAACTTCAAGACTTCAGGTTCACAAGCCCTGATGAGCTAAAGTTCCAATAGAACTCTGAAGTGGGTTAGATACTTAAGCTCATACAAAAATCTATCATACTTTTCAAAATATCAAGGCAACTGGACGATATTGATTATGCTGTCAGAGTCCCACAAACAAAATCTGACATTTACAAGCAGTGATATACAAGAGATGTTAAAACTAGATCTACTTCAGTTCAAATGACTTTTTATGAATGAACTGAGTTGATTTTGTTGGTTTTGATTTTGCCACTAAAAATCAATCAAATATCCAGGTAATTGAATGGAAAGGAACTGCCTGTCGATCTGTGAGCATCAAGATAAAAGATTTAGTGCCAGTATCACTTCTGTGAGCTATCACAGCATGAGGCATTTTGTGCAGATTGAAAAATGAATGTTTTTTGAGTACATCCCAAGGGTAACATCCTCCATTTGTTTTAACAGTGTCTTATACCCAATCATGACACTGTGACAGGCATTATAAATAAATTCAATGTATGCTTTTTGATGATTATGTATTTGATTACATTCATGTTAAATTGAGAAAGTGCTTGATGTTCAATGGAGAAGAAAAGATTTTCTTTGCAGGTCTTTCCCACAGACGTACAGACCCTGATCAAGTTTACAGTTGGTAAACTTTAGTGGAATACTGAAGAGTTGACAGAGTTTTAAATTTATTAGCAGCCATATATTGTCAGTTTGTAAATGTAATGGTGATATCTGCTATATGTCCATACAGAGAATAAATTTCTGTTCTTATACATTGAAGATATCAGTTGTTTTTCTTACACAATGCAAATACATCGGGTTCTTGTGTTTCATTTGGTTGGTATGTTATTTCTGCTGTTGTTGTCATAATACATGTGTACATCTAAATGACAGTTTTTTAATTTATGATGAGGAGTGGAAATGCAGATCGTACAAATGCTAGTCATCAGATTCAAAAGTTGTGAAAACTGGAACTTTTAATTTCATCCGCTGTCCTTTGGTAACTAGACATTTCACATACACTTACTTTGATGGTGCTGTAAAATGATGCAAAGTGCAGGACATGATGACAATGAAAAGAACAAAAAAAAAAATGACTTAGAACCAATTGCATTTCATCTGTCATCCTACTGATTGACATGTATCACACATCTGAGCGACATGAATCAGATGTCAGACAAGACTTCAGTCAGAAAATTCAATTTGACTGACCATGGGGGTCGTAGTTGTTAACTGTGGATGTGAGTAGCTTTGGCACAGAAGAAATATCTCATGGCTGGTCAGAATGAGTCAACTATAGAGAAATTGTAGGTTTAATGAGATGAAGATTGTCTGAGATCCATGTTTTCATACTGCAGAAATTAAGAGAACATTCATCTGTGAATAAGAATATATTGCTCTTATGGGCTGGTTATAATTTAATATATCCAGTATCAAGTAGTATAAAGAGATGAATTCAGAATGAAATTGGGCCATATTCAGATCTTATAGCCATAATAAAGCGCCGTAAACTGATGTATGATCATGTCATGCGATTTCAGGCCTTGCAAAGGCGATCTTGCAGGGTACCAATTCAGACGGAAGAAGAAGAGGCAGACAAAAGAAGAGATGCGATGACAACATATGAGAGTGGACAAGTCTGGAGCTTAATGACACCTTGAGAAAGACAGAGAACAAGGGGGAATGGAAGAAGCTGGTTGCTAGATCTTCACAGGTGTCCCAAAGGACAACAGGTCTACGGGAGCGTTGATGATGATGAACTACCAGGATGCTGTGCGGTGTTAGATTTATGTGCAAAAACTATTAAAATTGTGCTGCCAATTTTGCTCCTATTTACAGCCCATTCTGAGCGGAAATCCCCTGTCTCTTCATTTTGCAGTATCTCTGATTTCAGTCAAGCTGATTCAAAACTTTTTTTCACTATACGGAAGTTTTTGTTTGTGGAATGTGACATAAAACTCAGTTTTGTCTAGCTGTAAGACATGTATAAAAATATGTTTATGCCCAGAGCAAAAGAGTCAGAAGTCGCGCTGGATATGGATGTTTTCAACTATTTTCCGTCTCGGATAACAATTTTTTTTTCTCAGGTTAGAAAAGGTTGAATTTTCGTTTTGTGGAGAAAAGAAAAAGTTTTGGTATCTTGTCACAAGATAGTTAAAATGGCCGCAACTCAAAATCACCCGCCACAATATACATGTGTACATGTATATGTATATGGGATGTTTTTTATGAAAAATTACATTCATTTCTCTTTTCATAGATACCAACAACTCGAGCCAAGTATGTGAAATGTGACATCCGAGTCATTTCTAACCCAGTCATGCACCATGTGTACTTGATATCCACACATACAAAAATGACACCACCACTGCCACCAGTACATTGCTGTTAGTTTAATGTTTAACTTGTTGTTTTTCTCTTGTGTTGAACACAATAAAAAGAATAGAAATATGGATGGCTGAAATGTAAAGCAATGACAATTGAACTACATGATCATATAATTATAAGTTATATTTGTATAAAACGATTACTCAGTATTTGTGTAATAGAAAATATAGAACAAAGCTGAGAGACAACATTTAGCCATAACAAAAAAAAAAAAAAAAGATAGGGGGTCAGTCAAATATTCCAGTTTTACTCACAGTCGAATATATTGTGAAAGATTCATCACATCCTACATTATAGATGCCTAATTTTCTCGGAGCAACATGATGCCTTCCAAAAAAAAAAAAAAAACCTAAAAAAAGAACAACCAAAATTAGTGAAATGATTGCCCTGACTTGTAACTGATACGTAATCATGCAAGAAGCAAATGCAGTTTTAAATTTCTCTCCAGCAAATATGTGCTAAGTGAAAATTTGCATGTCAGTCTTTACTCTTTACTTTTGATTTTTTTTTTTTGGTCCTGCATTTTTCTTTCATCTCTTACTTACTCATGATGGTTGCAATACACGTTGTACAATAACAAGCCTTAACCCTTTTACTGCAATGACTTTTAGACATGCATTCTGCAGTCTCTCCCCTTCTATTTCTTTTACAAATCAGTGATTTTTTTGTTGGCTAGAAAGAGTCCAGAAATCCTTTACTGAAATATTGTGTCTATGATCAGACTGAAATAATTATATTGAAGTTCAAAGTAAAATCTAAAAGTTCTAGAGGTTTGAGTCCTGGCAGTCAAGGGGTCAATCTGCAAACAGTTCACAGCTTACTAATATACTATCTCCCATAATGAAAACAACAAAGTCTAATGCCTCACATTATGGTACTGACAACCCACAACATTATACACTATACAAACAAAGCATTCACTGCTGTCACAAGGCCATGTCATATCCGGCACAAATCCATGTGTCTTGTACCCAGGGCAAATAAGTCTGAAGTCCTGCCGGACGATCTCAAGTTACGACTGTTTCTATTTTCTGACTCTGTACCAAAGTTTATGCCATAATTGTTATTTCTTTCAGGATAAAAAAAGGTTAAATTTTTAAAAATGAAAAATTTGGCACCTGTGTCCGATAATAGAAACTCCCGTAGCTCGAAATCACCCGACACGACTTCTGACTCATTTGCCCTGTGCACAAGACATCTGTTACTTTGGACAGCCTTGCATTCAACATCAGTATTGTTATTACTTTACAGAGAATCGTCAAGTCTTCCCAGCACTGTCAATACTATCATATACATGGATAAATTTAGATTTGATTAGCTTTGAAAGTAATTTGTCCACATTTAAATCTCAAATTTTAATTATCAGTAAACAGAAGGCAAGTTTTGACACAGTTAATAAAATTAGTCCCATATTACACACTGGTTTTTCTACTATTACTTCTATTTTTACATGGGTCATATTTTTAGAACACTATTTAATGCAATCAATAATAATTTAAAACTGATATGTCCAATCTACTAAATTATAAATAAAATAAGAACATTAAAAGAAATAAATGTATAACAGTCAATGAAATTACATGCTCACAAAATCATGATCACGAATGATTTCTTTCACCTCAACCAGTTTGTCTTTTCACCTAAAAGATTGATCCGAGTGGCTCAAGTTTTGTACTGAGCCGTGCACTATAGGAAATAATTATTTTTTGAAATATCATTAAATCTCAAGTCCTAATGAGTTTCTGTTTAAACTTGCTTTTTTAGATTTTCTATTGAAAAAAAAATAGCTCCATGCCTTAAGTAGCGTCAAATCAATCAGCTGGAATATCAACATTTCAGTTATGATACATGTACATGTAAGTTCCAGAAATGACAGATTATGTCCAAATGCCATGTGATGATGAGTACTTTATCATCGTACTGTATGCCATTTCAAACATTACATCATAGGCAAAAGTACAACATATCTGAGCAATCGACTCCTTGATGTGTAAGGACAATAGTCTGTACCTAATGTGTTATCTCAAAAACTTTCTAAGATACCGTACACGTATTACAAAAAATTCAGAACAGGCTTGGTTAGCATTGGTCGCTATGTTAGAAACAGTACATGTATTTTATCAGATTTCAAAACATGAAACATTTAGGCCCTTTGTTCCAAGAAAGATACCCAATATTCACTATCAATCTGTATGTATGTATGTATGTATGTATGTACAGAAAATACTTACAGTAACACACAGTCAAGCCATATCGGCCACCATTATGTCAAGAAGTCAACGAGAAGGAAAAAAAAAATAAAGAGACAAGACTGATGAGATCATTGACAAAGGAGACATACAATATGACTGAATGAATTGGTCAAACGTGCTGTATCATCCATCATCCTACAGAGTTATAAATTATTTTAAAAAACTTAACTTAGAAGGAAGCTTTTCAACATTCAAGAAAAATTTAGGGCGTGAAATTTGTATAAACATAACATTCTGATTTCAAGGTGGTCACGCATATTTCTTGTTGCTACAATTTTTTTTTTTTTTTTGTGGAAAGTGACATTTCAAATCTTCAAAATTGTGAAAATGCAAACCAAACCATATCACAAAATGCTGCATACATCAACATACTGCCCACTTGCAAACTGAGCTTACAAAAACTCAACACAAAGTCAAAGGAAATGGAAACATGCCTGCGAAGAATTCAGTTGAGAAACTAATATATGGACAATATTAAATTTCATAACTTTATTGAAATGTCAGTACATGAACATATATATAATATAAATATTACAATAATAAATCTAAACCAAACAGGAGTCAAAAACACAGACAGGGGTATAGCTCTAATCATATACATTTTTTTTTATCAGGTAACACCTGACTTGAGTGTTAACACGCAGCAAGATGAAACACAGGCAGAGAAATGTAACAACAATAGAAGAGACAGTGTGTAACAATGGCCGGTGTAACAGGAGTGAGACCTACAGGGGCAACTGTTACAGATGGAAACTTGAAATGAAAACTATCCAGATTCACACACCAAAGAGGCACTAACATTCTTCACCACTTGGGGGACAGTACAAAAAAAAAAAAAAAATGAATTTATTTGCAGTCGTGTCCTACAAGAGCTCTTGAGATTGTGTCAAGAAGATAGCAACCTTGATAAAATGCAGTGACCTAGGATAACCAACTATGGCACTATCTCGCAAACATGGTTTGATGTCCAGTTGCTTAAAAGAACTTCTAAAGAGTTTTGTCAAACTGGGCCAAAACATCATTACCTTAACAAGTGCTCTGGAAATTGCTGGACAGAAACCTGTTTGGCACTGTTCTTTTGACATCTTTGACAGAATTTCCAGGAAAAGATCGAGAGAAACTAACTTTCATTCATACTTTCCCAAGATGGTATTTTAAAATTTGTTGTTTTTTTTGTTAGCATTTTCAATTTTTTGTTTTTCATTTTCTGGCTTGAACTGAGCAAAGACAGCCACAATTTTTGTAAAAGCTTTCAGAACTGGATCAAAGGCATCAATTTCCCATAGTTTAGTGTCCAGTTGCATTCACTGCACCTTACAGGTTTTTACTCAATTCTAAATACACTGTGAAATGATGATGCACATAATCAGGTCGATACTTGCACACTGAAACAGTTGCGACTGGCTTATATATTACGTATATCTTTGATGTACTCCTTTCACAAGCAGTTTCTAATAGTAAGTTTAGGAGGTATCGCGTAATTATGTATAATGGATAAGACAGAAATGTGCTACATTCATATAGCCTGGCAAAACATAAAATAATAAAAAAGAGTACATCATGAACACGAAATATTTCATTATGAGCAAATGGTGAAAGTTATGAACATGATACACAAATCTGGACTACTTATATCCGAGATAACAAATTATATTGGTCAATTTGGTTCTTGGCACTATGATTCAAGTGTAAAACCAACTCTTGTGTTTGTGTGGTAAACTTGATCAGATAGTCAGGCTCTCCCAAAATACCATGTACATATGTGGAGGGTGCAAAGTCAGACTGTCATATTTATTAAAACGCTGCTTTGAGATAAGCAGTTGTGAAATTTTGGTTGAAGTTGTGAAATAAAAAATGTAACGAAAAAGTGTTTAGATCATGCAGTGTTTAAATGCCTTGCTTGAACGTGCCGACAGATTTCAAATGCAGAAAAAGGACTCACTTTATATCTCAAAACCTGACTATAGTATGCTATAAACTTTCGCTTTTGAATTCAAACCTTTGATTTTTGCAGGCTGTAACTTACATTTTGTGCTCAGAAATCAAAACCTCAATCTTTGTAAGTATGACATTTTTTCTCTTTACCCTCCAATTGCTATACATATATATTTAAAATACAAAATGTAAAAAAAAGCTGCTACTAAAGTAAATAAAATTTACAACCATTGTCTAATTATCTACAATGTACATCATTATAGGAGAGGGGATATCGTAGACAGAGCAACACAGCAACATGGCAGACATTTTGTTTCCATTGTTGGTCTAATTTCTTGTGTGGTGGAAAATGTTTAAAACACTGAGGTGTTGCAAGAAACAGTGAGGTCAAAGTAATCAAGTCTCATCACCTTAAGAGTTCTTGCAATTTGGTTCCTTTTTTTTTTTTTTTTAAAGCGAAAATGGAACACTTTCAATCCAAGACTGAGGAACACACAAGGCTGGCCAACGAGTGAGGTTGTAACAAATGACGTTCTTCTAAAACATGGGCCGAAAAAAAGTTAACTGTATGCTACTCCCTTTCACCAAATATTCAAGAATATTTTCACATACTGTGTTGACTAAAACTCAGTCATAATCTTTACTATTTCAGATATTTTTTTTACAAAACATTTTATAAATATTAAAATTTTTTCCACGTCTCGTAAGCAATGAAGAAAATCTTGACTTGCCTTTTTTTTGTTGTTGTTGTTTTTCCTACTGCAAATTCATTGGAAATAATGACAGGGAAGAAGTTTTCATTGCGCCACAAAATTTCACCACATCAGTACTTATTGTATGCCACATCTTCCCATCAGTCATTTTGTAATCCAGTTGTCGAGATAATTAATTGGATTTGGTGATGCCTGTAACAGAAAATATTTTCATCATTTTCACTCCACCACTGTCAGTCATTTATTTCCAGTCTGAACACAGTCTGAACTTCAAAGCTTTTTATAAGTTTTCTATGTTTGTCTGGGTCATACGGGATGTTCACAAAGTTACTATACAGTTTTTTGTAATAATGAAATATCATGATTATGCCAGTTTGAGACATTTGTTTGTTGTGTAAATGTGGGCACGATGATAGTCTTCAATTTGTCCACATAACTGTCACCAGAAACAGTTCCTTCAGAAAATTCTATTTCATAGAGTTGTTTCCAGCCTTGCTGTTTAGTAACTTTACAGTCATCCTGTAGTGTAGACTAACAGATGAAATACTGACACATTTGCCTGCACAATCAGAGTTTTTCAGCTGTAAAAGCTGACTTCTAAAGATTGAGTGCAACAACTTGATTCTCTTTCCTTCCGCAAACAAACATCATGACAATAGAATGCTCAATTTATATACTCATTCCATACAAAAACAATTAGGATGAGGCTACTGCTATCAGGTGGTCAAAATAGTTCCAATGGTCGACCGCTACCACCTGGTCTATCTAACTAAATGTTTCATGGAGCTTGAATGAGCCCTACATCTCCCCAAACTCTCACCCTTACCTTAACGCTAAATCTAAACCCTGATAATAAGCCCTATGAAGCATGTGTGGAACTTCTTTCTTCAGGAGTCTACAATCTCGAGCTGAAATCTACATGGTCTAATATTCCAATGTCCCCCTGAAATCCAGAGACTGGTCAAAAAGAAAAATCAGCTCCCAACAGACCACTGATTCAATTTTGACCATCTGATCACAATGGTCAGTGCACAATAATTAAGTAATAACATTTTCTAAAATGAGTATGATAACAGAAATCATCAGATCCTACTGAACAAACAAGGCAATAATAGACAAGGTAAGATAGGCAATCTAAGAATTAATCAAACACTACATTGTCTCAATGGCTCAGTGCATGATCATGACAACAACCATAACACAAAGTCTACAAGAACTATCATAACAACTGCTACATTCAAGGTATTTCACACAACTGTTACTGTTATCACTCCAATGCCATGGCATTATTTTGCAGCAAATCAAACAACTTGAGTTCTAATGAAATTACTTTCTCTATTGATACGAATAAGCAGACAATAACAAATTTAATGCCACAAATTGATTTTTCACAATTTGGCACTTGTCACAGTCTTGCACTGAACCACTGATATGTTATTTCCGACGAACTAGCCAGAATTGTAGAAATATCTAAATGCTGTTTCATTTGTGCCAGGTGGGAATTATTTGGCAACTGTGCAACACTTAATGAAAGAGGAAATGAGAACTTATCATTCACTAACATAATGAAAAACTGAAGTTGAAGATCCGTGGATGAAAAGTGCTGCAAATATTGGATTTTGTGAGAACTTGCTCATAGGAAAGTTTCCATTTTTCCAAGGTCATTTTATATTCTCAACACTCCAGTTCTATATTGTATGTTTTAATGTTTACACCTGAAATTTTGATTCCTAATCTCTCACCCACTTCTATTTCCTTTCTTTTTTTTTTTATCATTTGGGCAACCCTATAATAAAATCTTCCCATAAATCAAACAATCATCCTAACTTCCCTATGCATTTCTCGGCTCCATACAGAGCCCATTGTATTTACATCACTTTCACTCTGTAGTGTCTATTTCTTCACTGTCCTGAAAGAAGAACTAAAATATTCATGAATAAAACATTGTCCAAGCTTTAGTTTCAATTATACCAAAAGACAGGAGATATAGAATGAAAAACTCCAGTAGAATCAAAACTTGAATCTGACAACTTTGTACTATCTGCATTCCTGACATGGTGATAATATAGGGACTCGATGCATATAAATGCTAGTTCTAAGAACTGGGACTAAGAACATTGCGAGGTACTAATGATCAATGCCTTGTGCTTGAATACCAGTAATTCATTTCATGTCAACCATGAAAACAACAACCAAAAAACACCTGTTTCATAACACACAGACACAAATTTGTGCAGCATGTAGAGATGTATATGCATATAAAAACAAAACAGAAATAAACATCAATAACAACAACAACAACACTACAGTGTTGAATATTTATGGCAAAATAATTACATCACATCAGAGTTTATAAAAAAGAACAAAACATAACAAATCATATTCTAACGTTTCAACGATAAATGAAAATAAGAAAATAACCTAACCATAAGCCAACATAGAAATGATAACACTGTTCTGTGAACTGATCGCCAGGATGGCTAAACCAGTGTTTTAAGATGCAAAATGCCAACTTAAGGGGGGGTATGTGGGTCCCGAAAGTGATTTTTTGAATGCTTGAACTACAGAGTTTTTTATACTTCTAATTCAGATTTAGCATGTCCAAATTAGAGGAAAAGTGTGGAAAGAAAAATCTGTTTTGTATCCGGTTGCCAAAACAACACTGCCATATTGTATTTTGTGTTCTGAAAATTAGGTATTTTCAAAAGCCCAAGGCTCATAGAGTGTGAAAAAGTGAAGAAATCATATCGTGACTGAATATTCATTTCTCTATACAGTCATTTAGTGGTGCTTCGTTGGTGCTGTTTTGGGGCATAAAGCATATTTTTCTGGCCCCATTCCTTGTTTTTCTGTTATGAGAGGAGAACAAAGTGTGTAAACATAGGAAAACCCCATTTTTGCTATTACAGACCCAAAACCTTATTTTCAGAACCTGCCCTAAAGTGTTTCTGTGCATTCTTCTTTTTTCAGCTTCTCAGCCAAAAAATATAACATGTATATGATCCATAATTAACCAGAAAAAAAAACAACGGGATGTAAACAGTGAGATGACATGAAATGTCACCGTGTGGTGACAGATTCATAATGAATGACATGGCTAGCACGTATCTGTAATGAGCACACAAAAACGGTGAAATTCTGCATTTAGCATAACCCAAGCTGCAAGATCAACAGAAGTGTAAGTTCCTCAGCCCTCAGTAACCTGGACTGTGCATGAAACAATACTGTGTCCTTATTGTACACGCAGGTCAAGCTTCTGCAATTCCCAGTATGTCAGGATGAGAAGACAGTTCTAAGGTAAGCATGACAGCCTAGTCACGGAGTTTTTGGCTGGATTATAGTCAAGCTAAAAGCTTTCGCCACCAGGCCAAGCAAGATATGGGCAAAAGAAAAACTTAACGAAAATCACTTCACAGTCTAGTGAAATGGAATTATTTAGTGTCATATTTCTCAATGAAACAGGATTGTTCAATGTCTTATTTCTCGGCAAAACAATTTGCCATTTCAGGTGTATTTTCAGGTAAAACAGATATGTCTACAGCTATCATGATGCAACCAAATTTGACCTGGACAAGGGAAAAACTCTGGCGTAGATTTAGAGCAGCTGGTTCTATGTGGCAGGATTTATATCTACCAGGTTCACATTGCCAAGAAGACAGGTACTGGGATTATACATGAATGCCTGCACACATCGCTATTCCATATTCCACTAGTGTTTGCTCAGATCTGATCTTCAACTAGAGTACAGATGCGCCTATATGGCATATACATGTACATATCCTTATGTATTCAGGACAAATATCATGTTAATATTTGTTTTCGTCTCTAATTCTGTAGGTGAGTGAGATGTAGCAAACCGTATATTTACAGCATTTGTACACCAATGCGTGAGATCATGCATGGCATAACATTGAAAAACCCTGCATGTAAGAATTAGATATATATATCTATAAATATATATATAATATATTACGTAAATAACAGCAATTTAACCCACCCCCTCCCTCAATAATGGAAACAATATGTATGGCTATAGAGTGTTAACAGCTAATGTTTACACATTTTGACATGGTACAAACGCTGTAAAGTACATGTAATTAGGGCATGTACACGAAATGGCTGAAACAGAGGAGAAATGATGCTCAAGGCTTGCAGTATTCTCTCCAATTGGCAGCTCGTCAAATTGCAAAGAATCCATGTGATGAAACGAAGGAATTATAAAAATTAACAACCAACAAAAACTGATGATCCAAATTCAAACTAATATCTGCTACCTCAATTTTGGTATAAGTCACCTCAAATTTCTTATACCTAGGAGCTTTGATAAACTTCCACAAAATTTGAATGTCCCTATCAAACACAGGTCTAATTCCCACTGAAATTTTGTCCATGATCAGTTTTCCTTTGGTCCATGAACTTCACAGCAGGAGAGGGAATCTCATACAGCTACACTTTATCTTGTTGTGTCAGATAAGATAATCCAATTGCGACAGAAAGATCAAAGGTCGGGGACCAAGGAGTTAAATCCTCCATGGATCAGCAGAATTTCAGCCGTTACAGTCCCTTGATAGTCTCTGTTACCATTTTATCTGGAACAATACAAAAATACAACAAGAGAATGAGTTTCTTCAGGCATAAATATAAACAAAAACAATCAAGTCAAAAAATATTCTTGCGTTTGGTGGCACAAGAGAATGAATTTCTTATTATAGAAAAAGACAAAGTGGAAGAAAAAAACAAAAAATTAACCTTTTCACACTGTGCCTTGCCTGAACCCAAAAACCTCTCATAATGTACTGATTTTGGAAAGAAATTCCCTGTAAACGCACCATTTTGTGTGAGGTGACATTTTGTTACATTTAAAACATAAAAATAATTCATTTGAGTTCATATCTTGCCAGATGGAATGTGATATTACAGTAATGTAACTTTAAAAAAACAATGACGCACATCAATATTTCAACGTAACAAAATAAGAAACCATGAAACTCAATACTCGTTGCGTGATGCAACAGTATAGGTTGGAATTGGTGCCGCTCAATACTAGGGTGGCGTAATATGAAAAGATTAAAAGTCGCATTAAGGGGATCTACAGGTGAAAATTTCGAGCAAAATCGATTTCCGACCCATTTTTTTTTTCTTCCACTATTTCGCTTCTACATTCATCCTTCTACATATTACAAATGTTTTTTGTGCTAAAAAATTGTCATAAGTGACTTAGA
>JBCAUA010535401.1:0-16401 GCA_038406235.1 Peronia verruculata | reverse complement strand
TTGCGGTTTTTGGGTGAGGGGGAGAAGGGGCAGCCCCCCCCCCCCCCCCAAAAAAAAGAGAGAGAGAAAGAGAGACAGAGATCATTTGGCTTCTGCATTGATCTACTGAACATCTTCTCTTCCAATACCAACACTTTAACACAAAGAGAAAAGACCATTCTAATTCCTAGATCTTTTATTTGTATTTTATTATCTGTGTTGGACTTTAACCACACAGCACAATCACAGGTATATTGTGCCAAACACAGTGAGATACGTTTAAGCGACAAGGAGAAGAGAGGAAAGAGAGCTGGACAGAAGACGGGAGCAAGGAGAGAGAGAAAGAGATGTCACCCATGGACGGTCGAAGATGGTATTACATGGGAGACACCCAACTGATGGCGAGCTCTCACTGTCTGCATGTGTGAGCAAAGAACCTACTTTTATACCCAAGGCCCGTGCGGAGAGAATTTCTACTTCTAATTAGCATCTAATTCCCATGGACAATCATGGAAACAGGCAGTCATCTCCTCTAAGAAAGTTTCAAATGCAAACGAAAGTTGAAAATATAAACAAAAAAGAAGAAAACAATTTAGTCATGGACTAAACTGGTGATCATCTTATCACTGACTGTCCAACTTCAACAAAAAGAGGAAAGTTTAGTTTTATCTTCTAATTTGTATTCAACTAGTGGCTACTTTTAGAACATTTATAAAAATATAATTCTACAAGAATTTGTCAATGTTCTTCTTCAAATGTTTGAATTGTTGTCTTCTCTCAGAGAACTGTTCACAAATTAAATAGTAATAAGTAAAAAACAGATGTGTTGAAAAAGACAGAGAGAAAAAAAAAAAAAAGGTCAGGGATGTCAAACTGTTTTCACAAAAGTCAGAAAACTCCCTCTGCAAAAGCCAGCAGTTGATCCCCCAGCCAAAAGTAGGAACGTTGGCGATGATCAAAAAGTACAAATTCTGACTAGAGTCGGAAGTTTGACATCCCTCAAAGGTTTGCACTGTGTTCTCTCTGATACTGTTTATATAAATGATGATAGGTGACTTTAATGAACAGTCACTGAAAAAAAGAGAGTATTTCACCTGTTTGCTTCAGGTACTCAATGGATTTCTCATCCACTGCGAAGAAGCCAGTGGTAGCACCATATTCTGGACACATGTTGGAGATGGTGGCTCGGTCTGCGATGGACAAACTGGCAACCCCTGGCCCAAAGAACTCTACAAATTTGCCCACGACGCCAACCTGTCGCAAATGCTGAGGAATAAAATAAAAAATACTCAAATCTCACATGCCAAAGATGTGTTGTAATATTAAGCTTGATCACAACATCTACCATCTTATGTAGGCATGGCGTGATTTCATTTAAGAATGCTGGAATTTTTTATGTGTGGTTGGGCATATGTGCAAGAAGATGATATGCAAGTGAATGAATGATTGAATAATATATTTAACATTATGCATAATTTTTTTACGACTGCTATGACTTTGAACCTAGCTAGTTTTTACACTGTACAAAAAATTTCTACTTTTGTGGAAAATAAAGTTATCTTATCTTATCGTATCTTATCTCAGGAGTAAAAGTAAATAAAATTTCCAATAACGTGGGACATTTGTTGTAAACAAGGCAACTATAACTGTTCACCTTATGAGTTCTTGTTGAACTCATTTTTCACTTGGACCATAAGTTTACACCTAATCTGAAAATTGCTGCACCAAGAATTTCCTGGACTTTTTGGTTTGTTTGTGTTGCGGTTTAACGACACATCAGCATGGTTACGGTTATATTGTGTCAAACACAATAAAATATGTTTAGTTTAGGAACATCAGTCAAGAGCCTGACGAGGGCGTAGAATGCCGAAGATTTGCATGAAATGACACAATTCAGCAGTGAAGCGCTTTGGCAAGAGAACTTTCTCTTCATTTCTTACAAACCCTAATAAACATGAGATTTTAAGTATAAAGAGTAAAGCTCTTATGAGCATCCCAGTTCAAAAGCTGCTATGATAGTTACCTTGGTGATAGTAAGTACCACATCTGTGGAGGTGACTAGTGGATGAAGAGTACCAGTTATTTTGTAGCCCACTACTTCAGGTAGCACCATGGAGATGGCTTGGCCCAACATCACAGCCTCTGCTTCTATACCTCCAACACCTACAACAGCACAAGGCACATAATTATCATAATTATGCAGGGTTAGGGGCAACTGCAACAAAGAGTTTCTCAAACTGTAAATTCCTGAAATAATTCCATTCAGTTTTAAATGTTTCATACTTTGCTAAGTTAAGTAATTCCCTTGGTTTAAGCTAGTATTAAATCAGGGATGTCAATCTGTCTATCTGAAAAAATAGGAAAAGTTCCTGGTATATTCTTTAGCAACATGTAAAACTGCAGTACATTAATAGTAATACCAGATTTGGGGCCAACAGAGAAATTACTGACAGCCAAAAAGTAGAAAATCCTACTTAAGTAGTAAATTTGACATCCCTTTTAAAGGTTTAAATTTTCTCAGTAATAACAGATATTAAACAGAATTTTCAAAAGAAAGGCTCTTTAAGCAGAGAAGAATCATAGTTAGCCTTGGTTTGGAAAGAAGAATGTAGTACTGAACAAGAACTAAGGGTCAGATTTATTGGAATATTTTTTGTATTGCTGCTATTTTCAAAACAAACTTACCCCATCCTAGCACTCCCAGACCATTGATCATGGTGGTGTGAGAATCGGTGCCCACCACACTGTCAGGGTACAGGACATCACTGTCGCTGAACACCACCCTGGCCAGGTATTCCAGATTGACTTGGTGGACAATGCCGGACCCTGGTGGAACGATCAGCATATTGCGCAAGGCTCGGGCACCCCACTGTACCGAGGGAGATAAAATAGAAAAAATAATTACTTTTAATTTCAATACAGATTTGGCTTTTCATGAACCCGTCCACACAGACACACAAACTGACAAACAGTATCAGCATACTGCCCATGGCTTAGGCACCCAGTGTACAGATAAGACAAAGGACAAGGACATATGACAAAATTTCTTGGTTCTGTATTCAGTCATCAAGACAGGCTGATAAAGACATAGACAAGCAGGCTGACAGACAGACAAAACTATCAGCATTGTTGCCGAAAGCTTGAGAACCCCATTATATCAAAAAGATCACATAAAAAAATAATATGACTTTCAATCTCTTGGCTCTGTGTCTGTCAAGATGGACAGGCGCACAGACAGGCAGACAAGTCAGTTAGGTGGACAGATTACTTCTGACTTATAAAGGCAGTCAGAGAGCGCAGAAAGATCACTTAAGATCTGCTAACAGATTAATCTCAGCATCCTTCACCTCTTCCTTTCTCCAGAGAGACAGACAAAACTTAATATTTATCTAGAATGTTTCATAATTTTCTGACACGAACATCTGTAATTTTAATCATTGCTTACATATCAGAACTTTGACTCATCTACACCAATTCTGGATATGGTTACATCAGATCTATAAGTTTGGGACCAGATGCATTTTTTTTTTTAAAGCTATTCAATCCAAAAGAATAAATGTTTTACATGAATGGACTGAATTGTTTTACTGCCCATTGTTAAAAACTTCAAATATATTATGAGCAGGAAAAACAAATAAATTTTTCCTTCTGGTCCTTGTGTAAAGCATGGCTGTAAAACTTTTTTTTTTTAAATAAATGTTTATGTTGTTCAAATACATTGTGCAAAATGGAAAAATGAACTGAATGTCGAAAGGGGCTCTGCCAGCAACATAAAAATTTTATTAATCCTGGTGTCCCAGAATTTAATTAGGATCTAACTCTAAATGTGAACATGTTGACAGGTTGTAACTTAGTAACTTTTTCTCACTGACACATCAGCACAACCATGGCTACACTGCCCCCAACACTGCATAAGAAGTTTGCAAGTTGATAAGGTGTATCAAAATGTTATATAAACATAAGATATCAAACAATATTCAAGAAACAGCTATCACAGAAAAATTATGTAAACATGAGGTTTCAAAAAAATTGTAAACATGACAACTTTGGCACCAGTATCATTTATGTTGTTAGTGCAAAGTGTGTGTGTTCATCCCACGTCTTTTTTGAGTTTTTTTTTTTTTTTTTAGGTTTGGCAGGGGATAACAAAGTTTTACAAACCTTACAAAACAGGAACCTCTCCTTATTCCTTTCAAACTCCAACTCTTGATTTTTCTCCAAGGCATCAGCGCTGTAAATGAAATAAATGAGAAAACATAAATATCAGACATGAAGATCTGTTTACACGATGAAATTAGAAATATTTTATCCTATACATGTATATTTCCATACAGTGTCACAATTACAAGTGACATGTAAAAAAGTGATGCATCTTTTACAGTAGAAGTAAACAAAATCTGTGACCAGGAAAACAACTGATGACGGATGCTGGATTTGTATTTCTGCTTAAGAAGGAAGCTTGACATCCCTGAACTACATGTTAGAGGTTTGTATAACAGATTTTTCAAAGGGATGAAATTCTGGCACACAATGTCAAATAAAGTGGAATTCTGACAAGCTATTAAGTCCTCATACGCGAAAAAAAAAAAAGAGTACAGAACATCACGAACTAAAAAATGATAAAAGTTCTGACAAGAAAAGAAAAGAGTACAGAACATCCCTAACTGAAAATGATAAAAGTTCTGACACGAAAAGAAAAGAGTACAGAACATCCCTAACTGAAAATGATAAAAGTTCTGACGCGACAAGAAAAGAGTACAGAACATCCCTAACTGAAAATGATAAGAGTTCTGACGCGAAAAGAAAAGAGTACAGAACATCCCTAACTGAAAATGATAAAAGTTCTGACGCGAAAAGAAAAGAGTACAGAACATCACTAACTGAAAGTGATACAAGTTCTGACGCGACAAGAAAAGAGTACAGAACATCACTAAATGAAAATGATAAAAGTTCTGACGTGAAAAGAAAAGAGTACAGAACAGCACTGACTGAAAGTGATAAAAGTTCTGGTAAAGTGTATGGAAGCAGTCAAGATTCCGACATTATCATGTCTCCAAAGGTATAAGTCTGAAAAGAAACTGGCTTGCGTGTGATATCAGCGAATTTTGTCAGCACTGACACTAAATCCTTGCATGAGATTAGATATGTTTCATTGTTGCTGGGCTGATGTTTGTAAGATCTGCTCATTCTACGACAGTATGTTTTCCAGCTTCAAATTTACATAGGTGATCTTTACAGTTTTGTGAGTCAATGAGAGATTGTTTCGTGGATTATTTGCCCTTTCTAAAAGAGGGATTTGTGTAAAGGGGGATCATTTTGACAAGACTTTTACTTCCCTTTGCCAGACAAAAGAGGTGTTGATCAAGCAGAGTAAAGAGGAAAAAAAATCCTTTTACTGCTTGCCATCTGAAAGACTGATCGCAAAAAGATTTGATAAAATTGTAACAATAAGAAGAAAACATTCTCTTTACATCATAATTTTATTTTTGGAATGTTTCATGATGTATGTCTCAAGCAAAGGAAGAAAAAGTGATTTTTTCCCTCTTTGCACTACTCGTTCAATCTCTCTTTTGTCTGGTTAAAGGGAAGTAATGGGTCTGAGGACAACGATCTCCTATTGAACTTCATATTTTACAAATTTCACTTTATTTTCGAATGAACAATCATGTATCTCCATTCTCCCAAGATGCAGTATATTATATAGTCAAATAGTATGTTAACAATTCAAGAACAAAAGTTACATGAAGAATTTTTTTAACCAGTCACAGAAAGCTTGGCAAAGCATGCAGATGGCCAGCATCTCTACGACCAAAAGCTATCTTCTCTTTTCCCTGATGAGGCTTTGACAGATTTTAGTTCTTGAACTATGCACTAACTGACATGCAACATACAATGTATATTTATGCAAATATGGCAGCAACCCATTTCTCATTGTACCAAAAAACAAACAAACAAATAAACAAAACAAAAACAACAAAACAAAAATAAATAAAACAAAAAAAGTTGTAAGAACAAAATAAAAAATGGAAAGAAAAGACATAAGTCTTAAAGACATAATGTGGGGATCATTATACGTCTGAACTAAAAACATGATAACAACTGACACTCTGACTGTACCCAGTGGGTCTCTGCATTTGAAACTGGCTGAATGAACAAGCTGATACTGATACATGTGGGACTCAAGGAAGAGCAGATGATGCGGGTGAGCATTTATTTTCTAAATCTGAGTTAAATGCACAAAATCAAGGTTATACCTTCCATGTTTCCTAAGATCTATTTGGTTTCAAATACAAGTATTCTCTGATTTGAAATACTGAAAGTCACACTGAGTGTTACCTTTGAGAAATTTGAGTATGTTTTCATTTCAAATGATGACTATTTAACACCTGATGAAATTCTCCAGAGCTGACTCATATATCCTATCTGACAAAAACAGCTCTAACACTGCATAAAGATGCATTGTTCAAATTAGAACTACAGCCATTACACTGTGCAATAGTTTAAAACACTTAATCACTTCAGAATGACACACTCATACCATATTCAATTGTTAACTTTATGTCTGAAAAGGTCAATCTACAAGACTTCAGGGATGTCAATCTGTCTACATGAAAAAGTAGAAAAAGTTCCGGGCATATTCTTTAGCAACACATAAAACTGAATTATGTTAACAGTAAGTAATACTGGATCTGGGGCCAACAGAGAAATTACTGACAGCTTAAAAGTAGGAAAGCCTACTAAATAGGAAATCTGACATCCCTGGACTGTCAAAAATACATCCTATATCAAGATTGTTGTACTAAAAAGGTAATGACACCCGTCAACAATTTCTTGTTAGCACTTAATAAAAGGATCGATGGATGGATGGGAACAATGACATGGATGGGATGGGATGAATGGATGGCTAGATGAATGAGTGGATGAGTAAATAGGTGGAAGGAAGGATGGATGGATGAGGTAAAAAAAAATTAATAAACATATCAATATATAGAAACTGGAAAAATGAATATTTATCAAATAAAGTAGCTGGAGCAATTCAAGAGATGGATGGTTGGGGATAGCAGAGATAAAAATGATGGATGAGTGAGAAGAAAACTTCATGGCTGAACTAATGTATTAAACATTCATCAAATACAGCAACCCTTAAAAATTGACAGATTTTTACGAAGAAGAAAACCTCTCTTCATGACCATGGTACAAAATCTCATTATGGCAACACATTTTTCAAGTGCAAAAAAAAAAAAAAAAATAAGTGAAGACCCACCCTTGTGTCTGTTGTGCGTGGAATGGACAAGTTGTTTGCTGAACTGGAAACTGAGAATGTGGGCACAGAAAGCACGGGGAAGACGACGTCGACGAGGATGTTGATGATAATGATGATACTGATGACGAAAGGGACGACTGCGACAATGGCGATGGTGATGATGGTGATGATGATGATACAGGGAAAGCTCTTCTGGACGTTAGTGTTGCTGGTGGTCGAGATGACCTGGACATTCGACCGGGACCTGGTCGATGTGACTGTTTAGTGGAGAGACCACTGGTGCTACTAACACTACCACCGCTGGCAGCACCACCACCACCACTGCCGCCGCCGCCAGGATTTGGAGCATAACACAGCAGGTTGAGTTGGGAGGGTGTGCTGTTGAAGGATGAAGAGATAGAGAGAAGAATAAACTTTTTCGCAGATATTTGATATTTTCTTTCTCCTATACAAAGAAATGAGCAATTTTTTTTCAGCCAATTTAGTTACTTTCCTTTGTCAAGAGCAAGAGGTGTAAGCCAAATGTTATACAGAAAAAACATAACCACCTTTGCTCCAACTGTTTGAAACAGTGAAGCAAAAAAAAAAAAAATATGAAAGAAATTTTCACCATTTGCTGAATTTTTCAGAATTTTCCACTGTTGCATGTGTCTCAAATCACAAGATAAAAAGTGATTATTTTCTGTGTTTACAATTCTTGTATTATGCCTTTTGTACCAAGCAAAAGGACGCGAGCTGACTGATAGTCAAAATGGCTCACTGAAAATCTCTACAGAAGATATGACAGTTTCTTTATTTACATTCTAGTTTTGGTTCTCACTTTCCAAGCATATGTAATCTCATGTTGCTATGGATGCCCATCATAAAGTGCTTGCTTTTCGTGACATATATTGTTTGACCTATCTGAAAATGTAAATAGAAACTTGTGTCTTGCAACCAAAAGCTAATCAAACGTCATTTTCTCTGCAATACTGAGAAAATTTTAAACTTTCTATGTGATTTGAGTTTCCTTTCAACTGTTATAAAAATGTTTTCTCTCAATCTGAAAGCTGAGATATTTTAATTTGCAAATTATGGAACTTTCCATGTTGTGTGACGTGCCAAGAAAAATAATTTTTTTTTTTTTACAAAATGTATCATTTATTTTTATTTTATTTGTTAAATTTAACATTTTTAACATATATATATCTTTTTTTTTATCTTTGTTTTCAAAGTCATTTGAGACATGACAAAATGAAATCAAATACTTGTCAAACTGGGGAAACTGGAGAATCACAATTTTGTTTGTGTGTGTGTGTGTGTTTTTTTTTTTTTTTTAAAAGAGTGAATTTTTAATGCATTTTGAAAAATGGACCAGTGCTTGATTACATCATGTCGCATCTTAATGAATTGTAACACATGATGCAATCACTTGATGTAGAAGAAAATTACGGCATCCTCTAAGACAAAATGTCTGAAACTGACCGGTGCATTTTTGTCCAAACCTAAAAACTTTCATCTTCCAACATAAATCCATATATACTTCATTGGCACAAAAAAAAATAAAAAAATCACACATATTATCTTTAGTTTTAGATTTCTCATAAATAAATTGGAACAGAGTAAAGATAAGAAAAATATTAATAATAATTGAACTCAAAATGGACATAGGTTAACAAAATTCAATTTAAGTGTTTTTTTTTTTTTTTACATTTTTTTTTTTTTTTTGAAATGGGACTTTAAAAAAAGAAAAACACTACATAAATCCTGATGCCCCATGCCATGACCAAAGCAAATTAAGCGAATATAATATGATTAAGGCCACTACAAAATGCCATGCAAAACATCAATACCAAATGATTAAAAATAGCAGACATATTTGCTTTACTCCAATCTGAGAGTAAATTATAATGACAAAATGGCACACTGTACAGATCAACAAATTCATAAATAATTATAATAACGAGCTTCACTGCTGTTCCATTCTCTGATTTTTAATTTTTTTTTTTTTTTCCAGTTTGAATTTTTCTGAATTCAAATATTACAAAGATATCTATCTCGCTTTCATAAAATTTTATGACTTTACCTAAATAGATTTGTACAAATCTGATTCAAATCTGATTTGTGACAATTCTAAGATTCTATTTATAATGATTCCGGGGTTAAAATTATAACAATCTTCAAATTTCATTTATGACCAATTTTCAAATTCATTTATGACAATTTTCAGGATCTGTTTATAACAATTAAAGGTTTAATCGATGACAATTTATAAGTATCGTTTATGGCCATTTTAGATTCCACTGGTAACACTTTTCAAGAAGCCATCTCAAACTATAATGAACTGAGAGTGCTGAATTTCAAGACTTCAAAAATGATAGTCGTTAAACACTTCCCAGCAATTTTTGGGAATAGATCTGAAGAAATGTTCTTGATCAGACACAAAACTTACGAAATATTGGGACATCTGTTACCACAATTTAAGGGATATCAATCCTATTCAGAGGTAGATTTTACACAACTGCTCACTAAGGTTGCCATTTCTCCATTGTCAATGTCTATCACTTAAAACTAATGAAGCCATTCTTGATCCCCGTACTACTACTCCTTTATCCACAAATCCGTTAACTGTTGCATTTGAGATTGAATGAACAGTCTCATACAGAACATAAAGCATTCACTACAAGCAAATTTTCTGGATGTTCTAGAGGGCTTAAAGAATATTATGGTTAAAAAAAGTTTAAAGAAAAGTAAAGTGTTTCATAGAAAGAAATGTCAGATTAATGTTATTTCCCTCACGATGTGAAAACAAAGTTATGAATAGACACAAGATACTGATAGTTGTAAAACCAACACTTGCATATGCTTGTCCTATCATTTCCATAATAATACACAAGAGCAAAAAATTATCCAAAAGAAAAAAAATGAGTTTGAGAAGGAACAGGAATGGATTTAATGGAAAAGATGGCTGGTTGAAATTTTACAAGATGTTTCCAGGACGAAATGAAACACAATTAGAGGATTTCAAAGATTTAGAAGTTTTTAGGGAGTTTTAGGCCATCCTCAAACCTAGCGCTACACCATCGTCTCTTGAGACGTACAGATGCCGACGACAAAGCCCACATATTACTCCTCTTTTTGTGCAATGAGGTCTTGCTACTATGGCATGAAATTTTAGTAACACACTACTTCATCATCAGGAGATATGAAGCATTAGGCAGCATGCAACATGAATATACAAATGACACCTGGACCTTGAACTGTCTAGTCAGCTGAACACAAAGAGGCTGCTTGATCTTCAGACAAACTGCACTTAATTTATACTCAAACTGACCCATTTAAAAAATTGTCTGGATCTGAACCGATATTTGTCCCGTGCCCAGGGTAAAATTTTTTACTTGTTTTCCATAAAATGAAAATTCAACTTTTTCTAACCTGAAAAGAAAAAATTCGGTATCTGAGTCTGAAAATAATTAAAAACACAATCCCTCAGAGCGACTTCTGACTCATTTGTTCTAGGAGCAAGACATTTGGTATCTCACCAGAAATATGGAAACCAATTTTGTATTTGCTAGAGAAATCTGTTTTCGGTTTTGAAAAACATAATAGTTGCACTTTCTTACCATACAGTCAGTTCTATCTACTGCCTACAATTTTGTTACAATTAAATTTTTGTCACAGTACAATTAAAAAAATAATAATAATAAATAAATAAGATTTTTGTTAAATTTCAAAATTAAAAAATTTACAGTATTTTTATGACTTTCTGAGGCTGCCTCTATTTGATTATATCATCTTCAACTCACTATGCATGTACTTTATTTTGTGAATTTGTCCACCATACAAATACATATCGTTGGCAGCTTGTTGAAATCAGCCAAGAGCATGATTTTCTGGTATGGACCATGAAAAACTGTTACGGGCCAAGGTTGTTTAAAATCAACACTCATATATCAGTCTTGAGGTTGAAGAGGTAACCTGTAAGAGTGTCAAAAGAAACTGCCAGGTGTCCGAACTAGTACACGGACACTAATATTTGCTCTGAGGGAATAAGGTATTGTACTTTAAGGCTACATAATAATTACAAGAATCACTTTTATAAAATTGTGTGCTGTTTGGAAGAGAAGGAGCCATTGTCATCATCAGTCAAATTACTCCCTTCGCCAAGCACAAGAAGTTAAATTCTAAACTGCCTTTCAGCTACCTTTCAACCAATTCCTAATATACTGAAAAGTACTGAAAACTGTCTTACTCATTCTACTAGTAATCTGAATTCAGCATCTCACAGACATTATATATTTACTTGTTTAATTGTTTATTTTGTCTACTGTTGTGCACTCTTTATTTATTTATTTATTTATTCATTATTCAATGCATTTGTTATTTGTTTGTGAGTGATTTCCTTTACAATATGTCAGCAAATATTATACATTATAAGTTTGAGTTAAACCAAATTTTTCTTACTTTTCAATTCGCAAAAATTAATTGATTCTATGATTTTGACTAAATCTCTGAAAATGATGGCTGTACTAACACAAACTGCTGGTAAGTTTTTAAATGATCTTTCTTACATTAACACTTTACTATGTTCATATTGATTCTAATTGAATGCAGTAGCTGGAATAAAGTACATGTACTAATTATTACAAATTTTTCACAAAACTTATCTCTGATTATCACAAAGATTTTGATTAATTCTCTAATACTAGCTGAAATAATTACAAAATGAAAAATAATTTGGGCTATAACCTGTATTGGACTTGGTTAATTCGGAAAAAAACTTTCCTTATGTATAATTGTTACATCTGTCCTGAAATCTGCGAAAAAGTTGTCTGTCTGATCTAGTGAGAGCACCAGGCCTGCAACTTTAAACAGGTCAGCAGCTCTTTGTGATCAGCTGAAGTTGAGACATGGAGAAGAGTAGTTGGTTCTTTGTGGTGAAATGGAGCAATGGATAAAGGATTAAGACAGCTGAAGTTCAGGGACGGCTATCAGTTTTTTGTGATCAGTTACACAAGGGAATTGGGGAAAATAGATGAGAGGATAATAATAACAAACTGATCGACTGCAGCAGAAAGGGAGACGGACACTGACAAGGTGAAAAAAATGGATAACAGCAAGATAACTACCCAACACAGACAAACAACTATGCCTGATCAACTAGTTAAGGAGAAACAATAGGTATGACATGAATTTAGGTATGACAAAAGATGATCACCAATCAATTTGAATTCACCTTGATTGTGGACAACCATATGACATGAGATGGACATAAAAAACAATGAAACATCTGTTGAATAAATCAACAAAAACACCTGAAAGTCTCAAATTATGAAAAGAGAAGTATTCTACAAGTTATGATAAGACATCTACCCATCTGAAACCATTGAACTAAGCCATTACAGGACAGTATAATGAACTAAACAGAAAAGAATAAAATTAAATGTGAAATGACTTCACATGTACGACAGGAGACTAGCTGACTACTGCAAGTACATAAAAACAACAATTTATTGACCACAACTACAAGAAAACATATAACTGACAACAATTACGAGATCATATCAGATCACATCATTGTTGTTGGGTGTTTTTTTTCCACGTAATTCATATAACGTAAGAAGAGCTGACTTTGTCCTTTACAATGATTGTATTTTTCCTCCTGTCCTTAGCCAAAGGAAGTAACTTAGCCGTCTAAAGAAACAGTTCATTAGGTATTGCACCTACATCAATAGAATCATTTATTTACAACTCATCAAATGTCTGGGACATAGCAATTGGTTGTTGTTGTCATACTTCTCAATGTCTAAAAATGGTAAAAATGGCTTGTGGCCATAGAACAGTGATGGTAATATGCATGAGAACTCGTCTTAGCAAACAGACAGAGAGAAACTGACGTCAACTCAACAGAGTGAAGAGAGTAGAGTAGGGAATGAATGTATGCAAGGATCTGAGAGAAAGCGATCATAATTCATTGATACACCCTGGACAGGGTAGTCCATGAGATCTTCCACAGGAATCTTCAGACAATGAGTAAAAGAGAAGTAATGACAAGGCAGAACTGAATGGAGGTCTTAGAATTAAGGCTGATTCCTGAAATCTCCATAAAAATTGCTGACATCTATACATGTCTCGCTAGATGCTGCCAATTAACTAAACAAATATGTATGTCTCGTGGCCAGTCGAAATGAGACGTAAGTTGCCAGAACCGAGAAATCGGACTTTGAATGCGATGAGGGCAGTCAGACATCTATTTTTTTTTTTTTTTTTGTTATTCGAAAAGTGCATTCATTTCTGAACAATGCAGTTTTGGTCTTAGCCTCGATGTATATAAACATTCCTGTAAAAACAAATTTTTTTTTTTTGGAGGTAGGTATGTAGATTTATGCGTTCCACCATTCATTGTTTTAAACATGATTTTCTTGGAATTTCGGTCATTGGTGGGGGTCCTTCCTTGTCTCTTAAACTGCAATATCTCTGGCTAGAATAAAGGTAGCTCAGAACTTTTTTATACTATCTGAAAGGGTATGACATATGCTTTCACATGATACCAAAAACTCCACATAGTGAAAAATTGACGTCTCATTTTGACTGGCTGCGAGACATATAAGCATTCTGCATGATTCAGTGTTACTCCAGATCTCATGGATGGACAGTTCTGCACAGCATTTTTCATTGTAATTGGGGTGGAAAAAGAAAGAAAGAAAACCAATTTTATCTGAAAAGTTGAGGAAAGCATAAAGCTCTGAAGGGATAAGGAAAGCCAAGGGATAATAGGAGAAAAAAAAATAGCGCTGGGAAATTGCCAAGAAGTGAGGGCAAAAGAAAAAGAGAATGAAGAAAAACAATGAGAATAAGAATGAGTGAGTTAAATGTGTGTCAAGGCTTGGCACAAAAGGACCCAAGCTTTCATCTATTAAAATGAAATCAAGAACAGGCTTGAAACATAAGGAGAAGGAATCAGGATTGAGAAAACAAAAAAAAAAAGGAATGGGTGAGAAGATGAGAAAATAAAAGACAAAATATGTAAATTGAGCTGCAACTTGCACAGGTCGGAGATAAAATGGAGAATGGGACAGAAAGAGGAGAAAGAAAAAAATAAAAAGATGAAGAGAGAGAGAGAGAGTGAGAGACCAAAAAGCAACAGAAAAATAGGCAGTGTAAGTTAATTTACACATGAGATAAATCATATGATAGAAGTGGTAGAATAGGATGAGACAATTAATGAAAAAAATTATAAATAAAAAGGCAACGTGCCCAAGTTCAAGACAGAAGAGAAAATGGAACAGAACAAGAGGGAAGTGGGAAGAAAGCAAGAAAGAGAATGAATCGAGAGAATGAAAAAAGAGAAACATCTGTGAGGTGATTCAGTTACTTACAAGGAGTAAAAAAAAAAAAAAAAATCAAAGAAAATATACACCAAATAAAGGAGAAATCAACAGCTGGTGAAGAAAATGTTCAATTGAAATAAACGAAATTGGCTTGAAATTCCAAAATGAAAAAACATAGGGGGAAAAAAAAAAAAAAGAGGAAAAGAAAGAGTGAAAAATATGAGTGAGATGTGCGAAAAAGAAAAAGGGCGTTTAAAAAAGTCTCAGTCTTATGAAAGACAAAGGAGCAGATCTTATTTTTAGGGTAGTAAGTTGCCATATTATTATGTTTGTACAAAAACAAATGGTACGCTCACACTATAGATCTAGTGGTCTTGCAAAGATCAGACTCCAAGTAACTATGGGAGAAAGAAGAAAATAAGGAAAACAACAGAAATGCTGGACCGGTTCCACAGAGCGACGGAAGAGGCCCGACACACATTAATGGGGAACACTGGAGTACAAATCGTTCAAGAGACAGCCATTGGACGTAAAGGTGCCACAAGGCATTTTATGTCTTGCGTCCACGGAAAATAAGTCGGAAATCGCGCTGGATGATTTCAATCTACGGCCGCTTTTAACTGTTTTTCGACAAAGATTTTTCGGGTAAAAAACAGGTTACATGTAACGTAAAAAAATGTTGGTTTCTGAGTCGGAAAATAGTTAAAAACGGCCGTGATCGAAATCAGCCGGCGCTTAACGTAATGTTGGGCAATCAAAAGGATCACACAACACAATAGTGTTACGTTATTTTTTTACCATGGTTGTGGACAGTTGAGATAACCAACACTACAAGCGGTTGAAAAGCTTATAAAAATCATAACCATCAGCCGGCGCCACTTCCGACTAATTTGTCCTGAGCGCAAGACATATTAATAACTTCTTGCCCCATACAAATGTCATTAGGCCTACATCGCCAATTTCTGCCAATGTACTGAATCACACCCATTCTTTTTTTCACGTTCTTGTTTTATCTGCTAATGGACTATCCTATCTCCAGACTGAATAGACCCTTATTGGACGCTGACCCGATGAATAAACTTACAGTTCGCAATTCTTAACCCCTTTTCCATACGAAATATAAAGAAACACTGAACTATCCATAAGTCCATTCTTAAATATGAACAGGGCAACATTAGTGATAATCTACTGGTATGGATGTTTTCGTGAAACTTCGGGACATTTCAGAAGTAAGAGAACAATTATACCTTAACGCCGTGATAATCTTCCTTGGTAAAGACATAAGTCCTGCAAGGACCAGCCTGCTGATGGTGTGTATCAGTATGTATAGAACAAATAATACATGCAGGTTCGGCCTAGAAACGAATGTTACTTTTTTTTCTTTCTTTCTTTCTTTCTTTCTTTCTCTCTCTCTTTCTTTTTTTTTTCTTTCATTCTTTCTTTCTTTCTTTTTCCAGTCTTGTTTTTTGGAGGTCCATGTCCCACACAATGACTAGCCCTAGAAAGGGTCGGGCGACCATTCTACTGAGAGATTGCTCCCAGCACTTTGCGCTAGAATTCACTTTCAAGTTACAAAGTGATAACAGTATGTGGTACTCCTATGGGATAAACTGTGGGCATTCCGGCAACATGAAATTGCATGCCATCAAACATCTGACGATTCAACTCTCATGGACCTCTCGGACTGACCTACAAAAACTGCAGGATTTCAGCACAACTGAAGCAATCCCGACATGTTTTTTAAGTGAAGAAGAAGATGATGATGATGATGATGTACAGCAATACCCTATTTACATTTTATATGTTTTCATTATTGCCCTGAAGAAGAGTCAAGTTGACTCGAAAATT
>JBCAUA010535400.1:0-32011 GCA_038406235.1 Peronia verruculata | reverse complement strand
GTCACATCATATAAACAAAGCCACATGTGAGCGATGTTTCCTAGGTCATGTGATTTTGAAAAAAATACCTAATTGGTGTGTAGGGGAGAGGATTTTCTTTGTTTTGCCGACACGTGTGACAGCACTCGTGATTTTTCCGTTATCGTGAGTAACTTGTAAATAGATTCGGCATCGTAAAGTAGTTAGTCTATTTAGTTTTTCTCAGTCATATTGGCCAGTCGTGCAGAATCTCAATCGGTATGGGTGGGAAAGACAGATTCGCATTGTTATCATCATCATGGTTATAATGGTCTGCCTGAAACATCACTTGTGACCAGCATGACAAGTTCATTTAGTCTACGTTCCCTCTTCAGCATCACTCTAGCATGTGAATAAAAATGGTGGCGGCTGTCGAGGTCATGTACGCTCATAATTTGATTAAAACACGGGGAAGTTACTCGGTTGACTTGTGAACAGTCCACATACTTTTTCAGTTACGAGATGAATCGGCTGAAAATGCTCACCAGGCCAAACCCAAATAAACTTCCCATTTGTCGCTCCGAATAAAAATAATTATGTTAAATTTCCAGATTAAATAAATAAATAAAATAATGTTAGCGAAGCAGATCCAGAAAAAAAAAAAAAAGATGAAATTACAACTTGAAAACAGGCATCAGGTTCGAAATCATAAACTACAGAGGTGTAGCTCTGGATGTTATCACTGTATGTTCCAATAATAACACGATCACTGAGCGGAAAGAAAAAAAATGGAGAAAATGATGTAGTAAGACGATCGATTTATTCTGTTACATTATTATAGACCTGTCATAATAATATCATTCTGAGGAGTACATAAAAGTCCAGGACTCGGCCGGAAACAAATGTCCATTGTGAACATTCTTATTTCTATTTTTGGCACTGACTTTGACCTGATAGGTGCGTATGATATAATTTATTATGTTCTCCAAATCTTATCCTCTGCTTCTTTTAGAAAGAAAAGCTGATCCTTTCAGCCTGTCATTTTCTTTACGCCGTGCTCAACCCCCCCCCCCCCCCCCATTAACACACAGAAAAAAAAAAACACAAACAAATCAAAATAGCCGATATTATCCCTTATTTATCTGCCTTCGAAGTACCCAATTTATAGAACCAACGGAGTATTCCAGGTATACATTTCATGACCAGTAGTGCACAAAATTGCGTGGGATTTCATTATGCAATAGTTTGTGATTACTTTCACACACACTCAGTGAACCATGTTGAACAAAAACCTTTCCCATCAAGGTTTCCGCCCGATTCGTATGTCCTCATTACATTTTGGTTTGTTCGTCTAATTGTATGTTTGTTTACAAAACATTGGCATGAAAATTGAAAACGGGTACCCACAATTATTATGCCGAAATTCTATAGTGCTAACTTGAAAACGAGTCCTGCCAAACTGAGTAAAAAATCGCCCAAAATCTAACTCAGAATAGATCTACCTATCTAATTTGATTTGATGTACTCTGGCCGGTGTAGATTATGTTGATTAAGGAAGAAGAAATCGACAGGAAACGCCAGTTTATTTGTAAATGGTTTAACTGGCATAACCTGCCCTAGTACGCACTTGCTTGAAGGTAAAGGTCACTCATACTTAATCAATTACACAATTTCCTTCCTTGTATTGCCAGATAAACCTGCATTTTCTTGTTCTTGTTTTGTTGGCTGGCGGCTGGTTGGATGGGTTGGGTTGGATGGGTTGGTTGTTCCTTCGTTCGGCCGGTGGGTAGGTCGGCGATCGATTTTTCGGTTGGTTGGTTGATTGATTGTTGGTTGGCTGGTTGATTTGTTGGTTGGTCGATTGATTGGTTTTATTATTGGTTGGGTGGAAAGAAGTGTAATGTGTAACCATTCTACCAAAATACAAGGAACCTCGACTTTTTCATCACTAGTTCGTCTTAACCGTGAACCCTTCCAACATACGACCTATCCGAGTTCTTTTCCTTATGATATCGCTATGCCCAGCAGTTCACCTTCACCGTAGCTTCTTTCAACAGACGAGGGACCCGAGTTTTCTACCTTGGTTGCTTGCAGTGCACAGTAGGTGAATCTCCTCCACCCAGGGCCGTAAATCAGCCGTAACCATGTGCCGACCTCCTGTTTTCTCCCCAAACACAACGGTCCTGCTGGTAGGGGGAGGGGGGCGGGTACAAGAGGAGGGAAAGTGTGTGTATGAGTGAGGGAGGGGGGGGGGGATTACCCATTTCAGGCGTGTTGTCTCTGACAAAATTCTCCACTTCGGTGCAGGTGTAGCTGGCAACAGCGATGCGCCTTTTTTTTTTTTTTCATCTCATTTGCTTTCTCTCTTTCTTCTTTTTTTCCCGTGCTTTTCTTTGTCAAATTATCATTGTTTTATTTTCGTCTCCTCTTCTCGCCCACTTTCCCTATCTGTCTGGTCATTTGTCTGATTCATCCAATTCTCCACCCATCTGTCGATCTATTGATCCAGGCATCTATCTATCTGTCTGTCCGTCTGTCCGTCCTTCCGCTCTTCCATCGATCCTTCCTTCCCTCCTCCATCGATCCATCCGTCCTTCCTTCCTTCCTCCATCAATCCATCCTTCGTTTGAAATGTCTGGCTACTCTTGTAAATAACCAGATAGAATGCAAACCAGATGACCAGAAGAAACAATAATTATTGCCTGTCTCTTCAAAAGTACCTGAGAACAAAAGGTGATAAATCACTGAAGTAATGAGCATTCCAGTGCCCGTCTCTCTCTCTCCCTCATTCTCCCTCCCTCTCTCTCCCTATCTCAGCAAAACTGCCCACTCTACATTCTAGTCGCCACATCGTTAGATATGTACTATACTTTTTGCGAACTTCTGTCATTAAGGCAGCAGGAGCGTTGTCTCTTGTGTGTGTTCCCCGCCCTCTTCTCTCTCTCTCTGTATGTATTTTCTTTGTCACACCTTATTCGTCTCTTTCTCTCTCTCTGACAGCTTCCTTCATAAGTGTCTCTATTTTAATTCCTCTATAATTCTTCTTTCAATTTTATGTCCCCCTTCCTTCTCTCTCTTTCTTTCTATCTCTCTTTCTCTCTCTCTCTCTCTCGTTTCTTTGCAGTGCGTCTCAGTTTCATTTTCTGTTTAGGTCCTCTACTCTACCAGCTTCAAAACTAATTTTTTTTCCTTCTTTTTCTCTTTTTTTTTCTGTTATTCTCTGTTTTGTCATTTCTGTCTCTAAACTCTTTCATTCCTCATTTTGTCTTCCCTAGATCTCTCCTCTCTTTCTCTCCTCTTTTCCTCTCTCTTCTTTTCATCTTTCTTTCCCCCCCCCCTCTCTCTACCCCCTATTCTAGCCTCATACCTTGACTTCGATCCTCATCAGAAACTCTTTGTTTCATTCCCCGCCTACGCCAAACCATCGCTAGCCTACGAAGGAAGAATCAGCCTACTTTCAGCGTCAAAAGCACTGCCTGGTCGACCCTATCACATTAAAGATGCATTCTCAGTTAGAAGGAAAAATTACACGGATGACTGATGAAGGAGCACGCATACTCTCTTTGAAACCTTAGCAAAGAAGCTGTATACTGTTGAAGATGGCCTCATCTGACGAAAGGTGTGGGTTTTGAAAGGAGTAACCTATTTTCTACTTTTTTTTTTTTTTTCATAGCTCAAAAACAAAAATTGAAAGAAAAACTATCGGGAAATGCTTTACAGAGAAGCGTAGTTTTTGAAGGGAATTAGAGCATTTCTGTCTGTGATGGTAATGCGGATTGCTTAATTATGGAGAGAAGAAAAAAATATGTTCATGTTAGCAAATGCTCTGTTCTTACCATACAGCTCTACTTGGTTTTTGTTCGCATGGAAATATTTCATCAGTGACATTGGGCTATGGATTATTTCCCTTACCTCAGAATTCATGTTATTCTTTTGTTTCCTCTCCTCTCTCCCTCTTAGTCCTAACTCACGACTCCCTGACAACTTATCCCTCCCCCCCCCCCTTCCACATCCTTCACTCCCAACTGATCTCTCCCTCCCAACTCACGGCTATTTTACAACTCACCCCGCTCTCCCCTCATCCCTCCTTCCCCTATCCCCAAGCTGAATAATAATAATAATAATAATAAAAGTAGCCTTGACAAAGGTTTCCCTTTTGGGAGAACAAAATGTTGAAAGAGTCGCATCAACTTGAAGTTTCATGTTCTCTTGTAATAATCTGGCAGTCAACATCTAAAGGATACACTTGCTCTTTGTCCTGTTTTTTTTTTTTTTCTTTCTTTTTCTATTTTTCTCCTTTCTTCCCCTCCTATTGTAGAATTCATAAGCACAGCTTCTACTCTACACGTTAATATCTGTTTCTCAGCTGGACATTTTTCTTACATTCACAAGTCGATGCTGACGTCAGTGGAGTCACAGCGTGACAAAACAAGGTAGAGATCAGGTGCAAAGGCCATCAAACTGTCGTTATTGCAGCTCCTGGCAAAGGTGTAATGGTGCAGCAAGCTGGGGGTGGTTAGGGAGATCACCACGCTGTAAGATGCATTAGTTGTGTGTGCTTTTTTTTTGGGGGGGGGGGGTTATCCCCCTATCAATTTCATATCTTTTGGTTTCCCATCAAAATTCTTGGCATCTGTCCATTGTCTGACAAACGTTTCCTAAAAAGAGGTATCAATTTTGACAAGCAAGGTCGAAGGGATACACAAGGGTATGTTTTCTCCTTGAAAAACAAACCAGACCCGAGAGAAAGACCAGTTCATTAAAATGTGTCCCTATACATACAGTCGAGTATTGAAAACTCGAATGCGCTTATCTCGAATTCACGGAAATCTCGAACGCCGTTATCGGCTCCGTTCGAATTCCTATTTTATTTGTATTATTGACACGTATTCCTCGAACTCTCAACACGCATTTCTTGAACCATCATCAGATACCGGATCTCAAAGTGGCACAATGTCTGATTAGGTCCCCCTTTTTGCCTGACCTTGCTCGCCTGATGCTGTTGGTGATAAGGGAAACGTGTGCGAGAGTGGTGGTGGGGGGGGGGGGTCAGCAGTGTGTTGTGTTGATCTAAATTTGGGCCTCATTGAGGAATCACCGCGAGGGGGATCATGGGTATTAGACGCGCTGTCTGTATTGCAAGGAATAATCATATGTACCGTGGTGAAATGAAGTTAAGATCGTACCACTTTAGTGTCGTCATGGTTATGTTCCTATTCCTCTGTAGAGAAGAGGTCCTCATGAAAATCTCGCATTACGAAAATTTAGAACACATATATTTGCGATCCCCGATGAATTCGAGTTATCCGTGCTCGATGTATATCCTCTGTTTCAAATCAATGCATGATTTGTTAGATATATCGACTCCTTCACAGAGCCAAACACCTTGACATGTTATGCTAAATTAGAAGCACGATCTTTTCTCATAACTTTATTCAAAACATCAGGGATTGATTTGCGGAAATTCCATGTTTTCTCTCTCTCTCTCTCTCTTGCTTTTCTGTTTTACTGTGCTGCAAAACAACATCTGGAATTGTGTATGATAAGATCGCAAAATAAATACTCCTTCTTCAAAGGAATCGGAATGCAATGATTTTTTTTTTTTTTTAGATAGATATAAACTGATTTTCATGAAACCGCATATTAGCATAATAATTCCGGTTTTTAAAAAATGCGAAAGACGTCAGCGATGAGTTCTAGAGCTTGAATGTATCGAAATGTATATCAATGACTGTTAATGATTTCAAGATATTATCTAACGCACATAGTCCTCAACATGACAACCCTCTTATTCAACAGAATATAGGTATCGAATTCTGGCTTTGAATAGATCTCTCAGTTCCCGCTCACAACTGATTACAGACAGGTATTTATTCTAATGTACTTTTTTCAGAATCTCCAAATGCCGGAAGACTCGACCCTATGAAAGCTGAACCAATGGTTGAATACAAGATTTCAGAAAAACCCGAGGGCATTGAGGGCGGGGAAGTAAGTCAGACAGGCGTCCTCTTCAGTACTTATATATCAACACTACTCACTGCTATTATTATTTATAGGTTTAATAGGGTTTTGTTCAACCATTCTCTATCCACTGTAACAGGGTCAAAACAAAAGGTGAGGTATATACCTTACGACCGTGACAAGGCCAAGGTCATGGGTCAATCGGAATTCATGTGACATTGGTGAACTCTATAATGCTGGATTTTGGATTTTTCCAATTAATCACTCTGTCTTCCTGTCCTCTCAAATATCTTTGTTTCGACATGTAGTTTTACAATAGTGACCACAATGGAGTTACTGCTCACAGTATGTTCTATGAGGCAACTAAAGCAGCTGATTTGCTGACTGGGGGATTCAAAAAAAAAAAATCATTACCATAGTTGTCTTCCTGTTCCAGAATAATTGAATTACCACGACGCCTTCTGAAACCTGTGGTTTGTGTTGATATTGATGTATATTAAGAATGATGTTGACGTGGTGGCCAGAAACTATGATTGTTGTTGTTGTCGGCATGAAGATTTTCTGAAAACCAAGCATAAGCCCCAAAGTGCACCTCAAGAAATTCATGCTGGCAATAAATGTAAAGACAGGTTACCTTCAAGAATATGACATATTCTTCTTTGTTCGTGTTGCGTAAATCAGAACTTATCTATTCCTTAAGTTTAGATTCAGGTGAGCACTTTTCAGCTGTAGGTATATTCAAATTAAACGGACGTTTCGGCAAAGTGTGATAAATCTGTTATAAACCCTATATTTGTAGTGAGGTATATCATATACCACAAGCATTCCTCCATTATACTATATAATATAATATAAAGTTGTTATATAACATTGTTCTATATCTCTAAGGCATAGCTATCAAGTAGAGTCACATGGGAGATTTTTTTTCAAACATCCAAAAGCATAAAGTGTGAGCAATCTTTGCAAAATAGAATAAACATATCAGTTACCATAACAACCCCCCCCCTCCCGCCCCCTACAGAATAGTTTTCTTTAACATCCCACATTGAATCTAAAACAAATAAAAAATTAAGAGAATGAAACAAACACACACACATACACCACACACACACACACCAAAAACACACCACCACACATAACCCCACACAACACCACACCACACCACACACACACCACACCACACCACACCACACACACACACCACACCACACCACACCTCACACCACACACACACACACCGCACCCACACCACACACACACACACCGCACCCACACACCTCACACACACACACCACACCCACACACCACCCACACACACACCACACACATACACAACATCCACCATACCCCATTGTCCCCACCAGACCCCACTGCCCCCCAAAACACACATACACATACACACCAACCACACACACACCTACCACACCCCCACACCCCATCCCACACATACCCCACCCAACACACCCCCATTCTCCCCACACACTCCCCACTCTCCCCACTCACCCCATCCGAGGGGACCCAAGTATGACTCTCTCCTGCCACCTGTCCAGGCGGTGAAAGCCCGCCATCGGTGGGAATTTTTTCATGGAATGCCATGCATCTCTTCTCTCTCTGTCTCCTTGCTCTTGTCTTCTGTTCTGCTCTCTTTCCTCTCTTCTTCTTGACGTGTAAACGTATCTTACGGTGTTTGGCACAATATTAAAATATAGCCGTGATCGTGCTGATGTGTCGTTAAACCCTAACAAAAACAAACAAACAAACAAACTTGTTCCTTGGCATCCGTCAGAAATTGAGTCTCAAGATTGTTCTCTCATGTTCTTAATCTATAAGACCGCCTGTCTCGCGCTGCTAACCAAATACATGTACACCAAAAGAACCAAATGAAAATATTGAAAAACTTGATATTATGGTAGGAATTGAGTAGGTTGGTACATGTATCACTTGCTAAAACTTCTCGAACCTTCTTGGATTTTCCACAGGGCAATCATGTATTTCTTCTTGTGATCTACCCCCTCCCCCCGCCCACCCACACCCACACATCCCCCCACACACCCACACATCTCTGCCCCCATGTTCCACCCTGCCTCCTCACTTTTTTTTTTTAGCCCAAAATGACCCTTCTAGTGTGGAAAGTTTAACGAGTGTGATATCCCAGGCGGCTGAATAATGTTGGCTGGGTCTATTGACTCATAATGTGTTTGTTATTATGGTTTTTATAAGCTTTTCAACCTCCTGTAGTGGTGGTTATCTCAGCTGTCCACAACTGTGGTCAAAAAATAACATAACACTATTGTGTTATGTGACTGGTATAACTTATAATAATGTGTTTGTCTCTTAACACCTTCGATACGAAAGCCCACAACAGGTGTGGGTTGTAAAGTCTGTATAAGGCTGTCATAAGTTAGAATAACCTATTCCTAAACTTCATCACCAAGGGTAATATTAAATATAAGATTTTTACATTGCCATGATTCTCATATGGGATGGCTCATGGAAGGTTGAAATACAGGCTATGTATGTGGTTCATAAGGAAAGGGTTAATAGTGCATATTCGACTAAGCAAAAACCTGGAATATTCCCGGGCTGGGTGTTTGTGCCCCCTAGCCAGAAATAGAACACTCACTGATGTTAAAGTTTGTTACCGCTCCACCACAAGATATGTGAACAGTTGTCACCGATCCCGTGCGTGTTTTTACTATGTCAATGTGAACAGTTTGAACTGTTTGTACCCCCTAGCCTACTAAAATAATTAGACGAGGATTTCCAGCCGTTCGCTATTAAACTTCGACGACAAGCAAACGAATCTTGACCTGTGCTTCTCTCTCTTTTATTTTTTTTCCCTTCTTCTGTGATTATCTATTTTCTTTTTCTCTGTCCGTCTTTCCTTCTGAAACGTGCTGCCCTCTCTTTTTTTTTTTTTTTTTCAATCATTCTCTCTCATCCTGTCTTTTTTTCTTTCACTAATCTGTCTTTGTGCTATCTTTCTCGTCATTTCTCATTCTGCCAGCTGGCCCAGCTAGACCTAGAGTCTATTTAATTTTATTTTAGTTTTAGGCCTACTGATGCGCCTCTTTTTTCTCTGTCCGTGCGTAAGAAAGGTATTATATCCAGTTAGTTGTAACGTGTCGGGGGGAGGGGGGGTGGAGGTTGTGCGCCCCCCAACCGACCTCTCCCCAAAACACAGCGACCAGACGCTCTCATCTGCGAGCCCATACAAAATTGTTTCGCCTTTACCTTATGGTACAACTTTTTTATTTGCCTATGTTTCCTCATTGCAATACTAGGCCCAGATAGACACTCCGTTTTTTTTTTTTTTTCCCGTCTGTTATCATGTAAATTCCTTCGTCTGATAAACACTCCATTTGCTGCATACCCAAGCATCGGGCCAGCAATACAAATGTCTGATAAAGATCTAAATCCTCCCTTTCTCCACCTTCCCCCTCCCCTCTCCCGGCACCTCCAAACCTGATATGCTCCTTTTGCCCAGCCCAGATGACCTCTGTAAAAAGTAACTGCCTAGTCAAGTGACGATGCAATGGCTCGCAGGGAGCATGTCAGCTGTGTTCCCCCAGATCTATGTTTCCCCCGTTATACCATGTGTCATGTCATGCCATATGTCATGTCACGTATGATGTCAAATATCATTGTCATATGTCATATCATGGCAAGCAATATGTCGTGTCAAATGTCACGCTATATATCGTGCTTTCCTCTTTGCTCTTTCAACCCCAAGTTTCAAGTTTCTGACTGAAGCATACGCCCATTGCCCCCCCCCCCCCTCCCCTTTGTTTCTTTGTCAATATCAAGAGAGTCTTGGCCTTTTGCTGTGGCAGACAGTTCACACTGATCTCTGAAAGAACAGAAATAGAGGAGAATTTTGATCTTTACATAGGAGGTAGAAGGTCATTGTAGAACACCGGGTGAAAGCTTGCAGTGATATACAGATAGTCTGCGTAATCGTGAGGTTATTTCATCTCAGAATGGTCACTTAGTGTCCACCCCTGGCACTGGAGGCTCAAGATATTGGTGGAAGAAGTCATCATCAAGTAGGTTTATATATCTTTTGGATGTATCCGGTCAAATAGTAGACCATCTACCACTCAACTACATGTATATTATAACAACTGGAGGGAATTAAATCCTGGTTGATAGTGAGCCAAAACTTCGTTGAATGAATCTGAGTCGAATAGATTAGAATGGATATACTACTTTTGAACAAGAGAACACAAAACCCCAACTTGCATTTTTTTTTTTTTTAAAGGCAAACCCACTTAAAGACTAATTTTTCTCAAAAGAATACATTATTGAACTTGAATAGAAATAATTGTCTCTCTTTCTCCAGGAATGCACTGTACCCTTATTCTGCAGTTTGAAATTGTAGGTGTAAAATTGTGTGTGATAGGTGAATGAGTCTTGTATGTTGTATGAAGCATCAGATACTCTTAATAAATGGACAACAGAATGGCTTGGTCGTGAATCTCATTTATTAGTTTGTCAACGTGTCAAGATGTTAAAAAGTCATGTCCAACAAAGTACTGAAAAATGCAATAACTTAATAACCTTTCAAGGATGCTATAAGCCAAAGTAACCAGTAATACATGTTATATATTAAAATATAAGAACATCTTTAAAAAGATGAAGTAAACAAAACTTCACCAGCACATGAATTATGAACTTAAAAATACTTACATCACATTGGTTACAAATTTAGAACATTACATATACACTCCGTATGTACCCAACAATAACCTTTGATAAATTGTGTTTCATCAGTTCAAGACTAGGCTACATATAACAATCTTGGCTGCAGTTAGGGATTTATTATTAGGCCTATTATTATTATTTTTGTTTTTCATTTTAGAGAAATCGCATTGAAAAAAAAAAAAACAAACAAAACACACACACATTGCAAAGATGTTGATGCTAATTCAACATAACTTCAGAATCGTAAGTATTGCTATACTTGGTATCAACAAAAAGGCAAATGTTTCTGCTGTCGGAGAAGAGTTCCTGCTCATGTCTAAAGCTCTTAATAATTAAGGTAAAAGAAAATGTGGGTAGCTCACAGTTTATATCTCAGCCAATTTTAACCAGGAAACATACGTTTAACTCTCAGAATCTCAAAGGGGTTAGTCTGGTCCAAAGATTGGCTTATCATACTTTGCACTAGGATTTCCTTTCGAGCAGCAGACAGGGCTGTAATATAGCCACAATATCATATCATCTGAAGGATAAACTGTCACCTGCTGAATGTAAATGTTAATGTCATTATCGAAATCCTGATAAACTAGCTGTCTAGCTGATATACTAGCTGATACAATTTTCATTCCTCAGTTGATCCAGACAATCGTAGTTGTAAGTTCATTATTCACTGTTATTTAAGCAGGCACTACCATCCTTCAATTTATCCTTCTATCACTATCAATGCTGTGTATTCTCAACGACGTTCTTGTCTTGTCTACAATGTAAAATCAGGTGGAAGAATGGAAGATCGTTGTGCTCAGTCCATTTACTTCCCTTTAAAAGACAAAAGAGGGATTGAACAAGCAGTGTAAAGAGGGAAAACATCACTCTTGCACTCTTTGCTTGATATATACGCATGAAAAAAAATCAAGAAAAAAATATGATGTATTATATAGAGAATGTTTCCTTCTTATTGTTGTAATTTTATCAAATCTTTTGGCGACCAGTCTTTCGAATGACAAGAAGTAAAAGTTTTTTTTCCCTTTACACTACTTACTCAACACTGCTTTTGTCTTGCAAAGGGAAGTAATAGGGCTGGTCAAAATGATCTCCCCCTACATGAATCCTTCTTTTGGGAGGGGCAGATAATCTGTGAAACAATCTCCCATTCATTGAAAACTTCCACACATATCAAACTTCATCCTGCCTATATATTGCACAGGTAACAATTTTTCCTGGATCAATTCAAATGTTTGGCTCAGAATCATGGTACATGTATAATACTCTGCATATTTGGACCAGATTTATTGAAACAGCTGGCTTGGTCATGTTATAAGAAGTGCAAGATGACAGCTGAATCCCACAGGATTAACTAGTAGAAGGATAAACAGTGCAAGGAAAGCATTCCGGGTCATTAGGACAGCTACAAAGCTGTCTGCAAAATTGATCTAAACCTCTTGGAATTGACTTCGGGTAGAAAAAAATCTGGCCTATGACTAGTGTGAGTCTGCATGCTTGTTTTACATGCAGTGCAACAAGAGACATATCCTGTTGCTTTACAAGCTCAGGTAAGATTAAAAATAGAAACATCCAAGGCAAAAAACTGCAGAACACGTCATTTTTGAGACATATACATTTACAGTTTATATGACTCATTGCTGCATAGCATCTTTACTTGTAAGCTTGAGTAAATAAGGACTGCATTCTAACCCTAAGCTATATTGCACATTATTCCTATATTATTCGAAATAACAACAGGAGAAGTAAGATTTTACAGGCTTAAAAGTGATCAAGACAAAAGTGGTTGGATTGAGGGGAAAAAAATCTTGAGGTAAAAAAAAAAAAAAAAAATTCATAGAATCAGCACATACGGCAAGAGAGCCAAGTTCCTCTCGCTTGACGTTTTAAATAACTCATTCAGCACACTTTGCATGGAGATTCTCATCAAACAGTATAGCGTCCCAACACGGTATTTACTTAATATTTCCTTTCATGTGCTCTGCCATTTCTTCAACATGAATATCAGTGTTACAACAGAAAACTTGAAGTAGCTTTTCCAGCATTTTAACTGAGGAGACCCGACATTTTGCTTCAATGGGAAATCATTTTGACCGATCCTTTCAGTTCCCTTTGCCAGACATAAGAGGTCTTGAACAAACAATGTAAAGATGAAAGAAATCATTCTACTTCGAGTCATTCAAAAAATTAATTACAAATAAATCTGACAAAATTATGACAATAGGAAAAAACAATTTTTCTTATACCATGAAGTTTTCAAATTTTTTTCATTATGGAAGTATCAAGCAGAGAGTGCAGAAGTGATGTAATTAATTTTTTTTTTTTTTTAACTACTTCTTCAGAACCCCTTGTGTCTAGCAAAAGGAAGTAATAGGGCTGGTTAAAACAAACTCCCAGGCCAAGCCTGTGGGCTAAGTAAGCAACACATGGTGTCTAGTGGTGACAGGAGATCCCTCACACAAAGACATGGGCAGGACACAGAGAGGTTCATGGTGAGGTCAAATGTCATTGTCAGTTCCTGACACAGGTTGACCCTCTCCAACTACAGGTTCTTAAAACCACACTTAGAAAACACAAACACACACATAAACACACTAAGGGGACACAAGCACACATACGAGATAACCACCAGATAGTAGGTTGAAAGACGTATAGTATACAGACCGTACAGCACACTTAGAAAGCCGAGGTTAACCTGTCCCTGTCACTTACATGCAAGCTAATGCAACACATGGCTTCATCCTGTACTGTAAGTAAATGAAATTTATCTTGTTTTTGAGAGGATGTTAATAAAGTGCATGGGTTTTTGTCTACATTTCTACTATGCTTACTATCTGATCTCTTGCCTGATCTATGAATTTAATCCTTGTGTGTTTGTACTGAAAATAATTCTTGAACATATTGTGCCAAACCCAACAATAAAATAACAGATGTTACACAAATAATTATATCTGGTATTAACCCTTTCTTGACACAGTAAAATTACTGTTTGTTGTACAGATTTCTCTACAGGTGGACCATAAGTAACCTTACAGTCAAGTTAGTTAACCATTTGTGTCATGCTTATAGTCAAAATTGCCCAAGCCATTCTTCTAGATTGAAAACCATTTTGAACATTTACAAACCTTAATTCTATTGAACATAAAAAAAGTTCTAAACTAATTTGATTGCAGCTACGAAATTTAATTGTAATAAAATGTTTCAAAACATGCAAGTGCCTGCCTGTCAAGTGGTAGCCTACTTTTGGCCCACCCTAAATAGCGAATCTCTAAAATTAGCATTGCAAAAAAGAATATGTCTCACGGCCAGTCAAAATGAGCCGTCTGTCTATTTTCCACCAAACTGAGTGATAGCCATCATAAAACAGTAAAACCTTTTTTTCATACACTTTCATTTGGTGTACAAATGGGTTCTGCAGCTGGAGATAATGCAAATTCAAAGACATTGTGTGATCCCTAATCATTGGCTAAAATCAGGAGAAAAATGAACAGTTCAGCAGGAATAAAAATCTGTTTCTCCATTTCACATCAGCTTGTTATATTTATAATGTGCCCATGAGAACAATTTGTTTTCTTATTAAGACATCAGTGTTCTTTAAATTTATGCAATATAAAAAAAGTTGGATATCAGACCACCTTTGTCAGATACATGTATCCCCTCTGAGTTCGAGTCCAACAACTCACAACTCCTTCTGATTGACTGTGAGACATATATGACAAATGGCAATGACAAATGGCATTCTTTATTATTGTCCTGGCCCATGCAAGAAGCCTAACAAGCCCTGTGTCTCACAGCTGTGTCTTGGCACTTGTATAAACTATGTGAGGAACCATGACGAGCCATGTTTGTCATATGGGTCACAAGGGGGTCAATATTTTCATTCTCATTTACAACTTTCTCTGAGGCCAATACTTGAAAAGTGCATGGCTTGATTATGCAAATTCCCTTTCTCAGGATGTCCCAAAACTGGATGCAGATAGGACAATTTGGGCAGGATTATGGGATGGATCATAAAATAAATAACAGCCACTCTTTTCTTCTTGTTTTCCTAAACAAGTTCAAATCACAATCATTTTTATCGTAAATAACAGTAATAATATATATCATGCTAAAATCATAATTTCTGACATAGAACACCCTTTAATATTCAAAGGTTATCCTAAAAAAATCTACTCAAATCTAAATGATGATAAATGCATTGTTTATTGATATACTTGTAGAAAATGATCACTAGTTAAAAACAGAAATGGATAATGCACTCTCTAAGTGACAAAAAAGGCGGCATTGTTTATTGATTTAGAAAAATAATCACTTGTCAAAAGTAAAAACAGATGATATTATGACTCTTAAATGACAAAATGCATAATTTAAATGACAAAATGCATAATATTGTTTACTGAATTAAAACTACATCTTTTGCTCACCAAAGTGCCCTTTGGCATATGGAATGTCGGAGTCCTGTAGCAGTGTGAGTGATTTTTGGGGACATTCTGTTTATTATTAAATCTAGATGTACAAAAAGTTCTTCTAAAAAAATAATCCAAGACTAAAAAAATATAAAACACATTTATACCATTGTCAGTCAAAGTTTTGCAGAATATGGACTGGATACATTTTACAACATTAATGGATGAATGTGTGTGTTACATTTAACCACCTTTGAGGTAGGTGTGCATGCAAGCCTATGTGTATGTGCTGTGCACAGGCATGTCAATGTATGCTGATCTCTTACATTTGATATGACATTTTTGTATTTTGTATAAAAACGTAACACTTATCACAATATTATCTCCTAACAGACAAAATGATGTAATACTCATTAATATTGACCAAAAAAAACAACAACATTAATATTAAACAAGACAAAAAGAAAAGCATCATCTACCACATTTTCTCTTCAAGCAGCCCGAGACACGAAAGATCCATTCGCTATTTCAACAGCTAACTTTCAACAAATTTTCCTGACTTTATAAATACAGACAGTCCCACAAGAAGAGTTATCACATTCTAAGCCCTTTATATTAGATCCTTGCCCCTCTCATTAAGGGCCATATGTAAATACAGTTTCAGTTTTTACTGATCTGGCACCTTCTTCTGTATGAGCAAAAGAAGACTTAAGTTCTCTCAAAGTAGCATGTGTTGATAGCTTTGTTGCCCCAACTGACATCTCAGTCATTTTGCTTACTGAACAATATATGATATTATATATATTATTTTTTAATAATCAACAATATGTTTCAACTATGACAAGTATAGTGCTGCTTCAGATTCCTAATGGCCAAACGTACACACACAATAACATGGTATAGAAAGACAAAAATTGATGTGAAGCTATTTCACTAGACAACATCAAATCACAGGTTTGTATTGTATAAATCTTGATAACAACAATCAGTATCTGGGTATAGGATGTCATTATCCAAATAACACTGGGAACTGAAAATGCATATGATACTAAATGGATGTTCTCTTTTTCTCATTCACAAATTTATTTATCATACAGTACAATCCATATATACTGACATCAGATGTATCAATATCTTTTTTTAAATTGACATATTTTTGGGGTCCTGATTTTTCTCTTCTTTATTACTAACAAATTAAAATCCCTTTATAATATTTATATTGACTTTATTTTGTTGTTGTTCCTCTCATATCAACACCCCCAGCAGTTTTTTTCCTTACAATCTTAGTACACAAGTGTAATGTCATCCTCAACAGAAGTTCTTCATAAAGGTAAACAAAGATGATTGCACAACTTTTGCACCTTTCACTTGTTTCAGCTGGCCCATGCCATGTCATTGTGGGACACACAGCCTTTATTGTGAACTGCATGTGTCCTGCTGGACTAATTACTCCCATGCCTTTTCTCTACTATCCCACCCCCTCCCCTTTCCCAAAAATAAAAGAATGGCTCATAACTATCCAAAGGTCCTACTGGACAAACCAAAGGGACATGACTACATATTATTTTCTATCACTGACTAATTTCCCTTGCCCCAATAGTCCATATCTCTTATATCGACTGTCTCTCATACTGATACCATTTTAATGGTCTCTCTGATGACTATATAACTCGATTATACTTTATTTACAAGGCTAAATCTGCGCTACCAAAATCTTCATTGTTCCAGAAAAAAAAAAGAACTCGAATAAAACACATCCATAGTCAAAGTTTCAATGATACCGCAACACAGGGGGTGTAATCAAAAAACTTTCTCAGACCTCGAATGTAATCACTTACTACTGTTACCCTTTCCATTCCTCATTTGCAATGTTCCTGGCCTTCATGGTTGGGGAAATGCACATTCTACATCCACTTGCAATTAAAAATCTATTTATTTATTTATTTTTTAAAGAATATTTCCATTCCAGCTAAAATTTTAACATCATCTTAAACAGTTTTCACCAGGTAGATTTACTCAGCTTTCTTGAGAAGAATCTTAGTGATTTCCATTGAGGTCCCAATCCTCATAGGAATTCCCCAGTACTGAGTGCCCTGTGAGACGTAGACATGCCCATGCTTGTACTGGTAGAGTCCAGAGTAGAAAGGGTTCAATAAATAGGCTCCAATGATCATAGGGAACATCTGCCCTCCGTGTGTGTGGCCTGCAATTATCACAGAGACAGCTGAGTTATATAGGATAGAGCTGCGTAGCTGTACATCATCATCTGCACTGAAGCATAAATCTGATGGGCAATGACATTAGGGATAAAAGCATATTGCTGGATGTCTGTGCGAAACTTTGCAGGTTATTCTGTCAGGATATGTCATATGGTGAATGATTGTCCGATCAAAATTGACCACCTTTCTAAAAACAGAATAATCATAATAATAAAGAGCATTTGCGTAGTGCTTATCCTCGTGTATACTACACGCTCTAAGTGCTTTACAATCTATCATTATCCTGACAGACCCAAAGAAGACACTTATGAATGTTCTCAGCTTCCTGGGAAGCATACAGGGCTGCTGCCTGTTAGGCGCTCAAATCCTTATCAATATTAATCATTGTCTATAGTTGGGTACCCATTTAAACCTGGGTCGAGCCAGGAAATTTGTGTAAATTGTCTTTCCCAAGAAAAAGTCGTGACCAGTCAGGATTTGAACCCAAGACTTTAGATCCTAAGTCTGACAGCCCAACGGCTAGGCCACCACCACCACATATGTATATGTAATTATGTAATCAGATAATCCCTATTCAATTCAGATAAGTTTCAAAATGCAAGGCAGATCATTAAACTTCAGGGGCATATGATGATCTCAAGGCTGAAACTTCTCACCTTTCAACAGGTTTTCTCTGAGCCCCATACAATAGAAAACTACGAAATGGAAAGGAAGGCTGACTTAGAACTAACCAGCCTGATGCTACAATTTTCACTATATTATAAAGCCAGACCACATATTTTTTTTTTCTAATGTAGATGGTGATACATACCCGATAGAACCAAATCAATTTTGTACGATGAATCCATAGCCATCTTTGCTGCCACAGGCTGGTGAGCCAGCAAGATCACAGTCATATCATCACTGCAGGAGCCCACAGCACTCCCCAGGCTAAAACTGTGACCCTCATAGCTGCGGACATCATCAGTAGTCAATTATCAAATATCACATAACCAGGGGAAACAAGTCGTATGTCAAAAAGAGCTTTGCTGAAACACTGGATTTTACTGACCATGGTGTCACAAGAGTTCAAACTGACGATCAATATCTCAATAAAGAGCAACTGTAGCTAAACACTTTTCTCAAAAAGTAAAGTACATTCTTTCCCTTCCGACCGACACCAATAAAACCATGTATGAAAAATTGAACATCAGGCACTTGTCAAGCTGGGGTGACCAGGATTAATCACAGGTTTTTTAAGAGTGATGAACTTTGAATAAAAAAATTTCTTTTCTTTTTGCACAAACTCTTGTATATATTTAAAATTGTATTTCAGACTTGAATTTGTTGATCTACTGAGTACTAATATTTTAAAATTGTAATTAAATTTCATAATCTCAATGAGGATTGATAAGAATCAACAAACTTGATTGGCCATTTTCTCATTAAATTCAGCTGTAGCACAAGGTGATATCCATCATCTTTAACTGCGAGTATCTCAACTTTTACTCAAGCTAACACAAAGATTTTTTCACCATCTGAAAGGCAAATGAATATGTTTTTATCTGATATAACAACTCCATATGCTGAAAAAGTGATCACCATCTGATTTCCGCGTGTTGCATTTCAATTATATATGAGAGACATATTGCCCACCTGAAAGTTGTCACACTTCATGATAAAATATAATAAAAAAATAAAAGTTAAAACAAAACATACAGAAACACAACAACAAGAACAGTACTCAAACAGCTGTCATGAGTTGGCTTATAGTCAGTTATAATGAAGGGTGTTGTTCCTTTGGCCATCTATGCATCATGACAATTCTCAATACCCTCCTAGTTCTCCGATTTTTATATATACTCTGGTCGAAAATACATGTATAAGGAAGCATTTACTCTCTATTATGAGATATCTGTCACTATTATATTTGTATGCTCTTGATAACAATTAATTGTCTTCTACCTTTCTGATAGCTACCATGATTTAGAGTTCCCTTTTCTGGTTTTTCCATGTCTTTTAACCTCTTCTGGGGTGTTTTATCTTGGCGAACCATGACCTCCCTTTTCAAAGTTCCTCAGTGCCATTAATTTCCACATTTGGTGCAATGTTGCAGTAATCATACTGAAATGTCATGAAAGAAATTCCCGAATCCACATCAGCCCATTTCTCAAGTGAGATCTTAATTTATGGCACTGACTGATAGTTACACAGGCTGTTGTTCAACCTTTAAAAAATTCTTTGAAATTATGAATACTCACCCAATTTTGTCGGCAGTCACATCATCTGTGCCAGCAATGCATATCTGCCCCTCCCCAGCCTTTGGTCTGGCAGGGATTTTGATATTGCTGTTGTGGAGGACAAAGAAACCCAGTGACTTCAAATAGTCAAACCAGTTGTCAACATCTCCTGTGTAGTACTCATGGTTACCTTGAGGAGAACAGAAAAGATTAGAACATTACATGTTCTTGAGTTCATGTGTAACAGATCACAAAAAAAAAAAAAAAAATATTAAATCAGATCCAGGGGGAAAAAGATCTTGTTTTCTTTTTTTTTTCTCTCTTGTTTTTTTTTCCTACAAGTTACCATCATAATTGCATAATGACATAAATGAGTCATTTTTTTTTTTTTTAATCTCAGACGTAGTGTTTGAATTTTGGGCTGCAGACAAATAAACTAGAGTGAATTATCCTACAGAATGCCTTTAAACTTATTACCACAGAATGAAAATATATATATATATATAAGACAAAATAAAGTTTATTTGTCATTAGTTAAAACAAACCTCCTTTCACATTTGATGAGTCATGATGTCATGCATTCATAATCACCAAATGTTAAGAATAGTATTCAGTACATTGCCAGGTAAATACATGAAAAACTGCAACTTAATATGTATATTGCTGAAGGCAGAAATGAATTTCTGTAATATTCTCATAATTAGTTCTTATGTATATAGTCTAGCCCACTTCTTTATGAATGTATTTCAACTGTGTTTAAGAAATGAAGAGAGAATTCTCTTGTCAAAGCGCTCCACTGCTGAGTTGTGTCGTCTCGTGCAAATTTTCGGCGTTCTACGCCCTCGTCAGGTTCTTGACTGATGTTCGATGAGAAATTATTGGCTTATATATTGTGTTGGGGGGGGGGAAGATGGTGTGAGGAGGTGCGAAATACTCAGGAAGGTATGGTGGCTGTGATCAGTAGTCGTTCATGTAAATATCAGGTGAAACATAAACTCTCTCATGTATTTCAACTGTTCATACCTGAAACAAAAAATTTTCCATATTTTGCATTGATGGAACTGAGAGGCTGAGCTGCTCCTTGAAGATGCTGAACAGATCCATCCACCAAATCACCAGTGACAACCACAAAATCTGTTTAAAATGAAAATAACTTTAAGCCTACAGAGAAAGGTTGAAAGGACACTTTAACAGAATGTAAAAAATATTGGAACAATACCTGAAGATGAAAACAAATGTGACTGAAAACAAATGGGAGACTATAAAAACGCAGCAGAGTCTATTGCCCACAGGTGTTACTTTAATCCTGAAACACACAAACAAAAAAAATTTAAAACTTGATATCTCTCTGCTTTTCTCTTTTAGAATATTAGGAGAAAAATATCAAGCGTATTAAAATACATGTAAGTCTTTATTTTGGCAATTATATTCTTGGGTATGGGGGCTGACTTTGCTTATTAAAAGCTGAAGTGATACTGGAAAAGTACAAAAAGATCAATATAAGTATGGCTTCAATTGGTCTAACTTGGACTTTGGACTTTGCGGCACACAGATGTTTTTCCGCATCCTGACTAACTACAGTTCTGTCTATTGGATGTAAAAGTTTGATGCATGGCATATCTTCCCAAAAATTCAACTGATGAAGCAACTGCCAGTTTTTGTGATCAAATTAAATTTTGTGAGAGTTACAATGTAGTATTTGATGCTCTGTCCATTATGAAATTGTGAAATTTTGAGTTTCATGGCACATGTTTTTGTTCTTATCTGGAATCTCCAGCAATGGTCCAAGTAAGCAAAACTCTGACTGAGCATGTGTGGTGGACGACACATCATCACCATAACCCTCTCCCTCTCATTCTACAACATATCACCACAAATGTACTCCTCTCCCTTGTTCTATCTCTATCTTTGTTCCTTGACTAGTTATATCATACACATGAGTACGGTGCTTGAGCTGACTGTCTCATGTGCAGCCTATTTTTTTTAACACCATTGGTTAGGCAGACTTTGAATCACAATGGAAAAAAAAAAATATATATATATATATAATATATTTGTTTCTGTTTTTGTGTAGCATTAAATGATTGGGGTGAAAATTCAAATGAACACACTGGTTGCAATACTTGTGTTGATGTCAACACAGCAGAATTTCTGTAGAATTTTGTTACTGCTAGCTTGTTCCAAAGAAATAAAAATCAGCTCAATCAGAGATCAATTTAAGTGTGGTCAACTGTACATTGTCAATATTATTACATAATTATTACTAATACCATGCATTATGAGTTTAAGACCAATTCAGTATCTTTGCTTACAAATAACAATGATTGTATGCTGGCAGCTTTGCTCATTGTTCAAGTAATCATAGATCCTCATTTACAATCTGAAATACTCTTATTGGAGAGTATCAGATTTCATTATATATTATAATGATCTTTGATAGTTGTTAAACAGTCATACCTGGCTTCTCATTTTGAACCATTTCAACTATCATTGAAAGTTTAGAATGTCCAACTGTTGGTCCCAAATGGATATCACTCAGCTGCACAATCGTGATTCCTTCTAGATTGGATGGTAGATTTCCGATGGGTATACTGACATTCCGTAATCTTGGTGGCTGTGAAGCCGTGTACAGGCCAAGAGTCGATGCAGCCATCATGTAAATAAGAGAAAGCCCTATGATATGTTTATGAGATAATCCAGATGGCACACTTCCAGAATATCTCCCTTTTCTCACCATTTTTATCATGAAAGACAAAACTTTAAAAATTCCTAACCCAGTCAAAAATTGAATAAATGACCCCAGACATGCGTATGACAACATACCGAACCAGTGTGGATCTGTGTCTATGATAAATATATTTGTAAGATAGCTAATATGGCACATTCCTAGATAAAGTATTAACATTCCTTTACAAAATCTTATGCCTAGCAGGCTAAAACTTGTTTGCACATTATCGCTGTCTGTAGCACTGCTGTGAAGTGAGAGATTGGCATCAGAGAGTTTACTTTTGCCCAACGATTGCCGGCTGAGCTGAGACCCATTTGAAACAGGTGTTGCTGGTGACCGGGAAGAGGGCGTTAACAAGGTTTCCTCGATGAATGGTGATACTGTCTTCCAAAGTATACGGGAGAACAAGAACATCACACATTCCACCACTATCACAAACTCTGCTCTAAATATAATCGCTTTCGTTTGAAAACTGAAAGACTGGTATATTACAATTTGTCCAGTTATCACTGCTAGCACGGCAACGATGCCAGCCATCACTTTCAGTCTTGCTGAAAAGGCCATCGTAATACTAATTATACAGTGACAGTCAGCTGCTCTGAAAGATAAGGTATGTTAGTATCATTGTAGACCAAATAGTAGTTTTCGTTAACAAACGAGGGATTGAGGCATGATTTTCGGCATTTTCTGCGATGAAGAGTAGGTTTACCGCAAGCCTACCGGAAACAGGAAGAAGGTGTGACTATAGTTCAATCTCTTCGAATTGCATGAACTCGGCTGTGCCACAGGTTTGTATGTTATCCCATTCATAAAACTGGCGGTTTCGTGTCCAGTATCCAGAGATAGATTAAAATGAAGCTGAGAATGAGAAAATACAGCATGTCAAACAAACCTAGATGTTATCACTTGGTCATATTACATTCTACTACAGTCAGGACTACTGTTATGAACTTTTTTTTTTTTTTTAAGATCTCGATCCACCTTTGAGGAAGGCCATATCAGCATTATGATTATCTTGTCATTGCGACATGTCTGCAGACCTCCTGCAGAGTGTTACAAGGAAGTGAATTGTGAAATGCTGCTTAATATCTGTTAATTGTAACTAACGGCGTCATTTTGACCCGCAACCCTGACTGGGCAGAGTAAATAGGTTGCTATTTCCTCAATTATAATATACATGGGTTGACACTCATTTTGGGAAACAGAAGCGTATGTAAATCAGATTTAAGAAGATCTAATGTATTTCTATTTTTATGAAAACACAACAATGTTATTCAGTCTATTTCTCACTGAAGCGTTTTTATGTGAAAATCTTTTTAAGTTCTGTAGAATTGATCCACAATGGAAAAAAAAGATAAACATGCAAAATGCAACTTCAATTTTAAAGTATAAGATTTTCATGTTTCTCTGGAAATACAATAGTCTATATCCAAATTGTGTTTCAAATTTTGTAAGAGATAGATCTAGATTTGAAAAGACACATCAAAACGTTTTGTATTGATTTAGAAATTGTTCACATTGTCGCATTGTTTTTCGTCCTGAGACACATGCAGTACACTCAGTCCATCATGTCATGGGTACTGTTTATAGAATACTATATAAGATCAATGCTCCGGTAATATTAGCATGTTTGGAATCTTCAGCGTCAACTTTATAGCTTCAGTGTGCTCTAGTGGCTTCACTAAGGGCAGCACATCCAGTCAAGGCTGCAACGATGACTTCTACTCAGGTAGCCCGTTGACATGGAAAGAAAACTCCTGACTGGAAAAAACTTAAATTTTCATAATCAGTTTTAGAAATTTCTGGGGTTTAATGTTTTTTTTGTGTGCTGCTTTCAATATTTGGTTACAATAAAGTGGTTTTGTTCTGTTTTGTCCTGTGTTTCCAACACTTGTCCAGAGCTCATGGATTTTGTTATATTTCTTTTCAGGACTAACTTTTACCTTTACACAGAAAAGTACAGAAAACTGACGCAGCATCAGGTCTACTCACTATGGCTATCCCACAACCTGTTTACCCTCCACCTGGTCTGAATCCAGTGAACCAAATGGTGCAGAAAGTAGAGTTGCGGGTGTCATGCTCCAATCTTCCCAATCGGGACTTGACCTCTTATTCAGATCCATGTGCTGTGCTATATTTCAAAAGTGGTGGGAAATACCACGAGGTGAAATAAAATATTGTTTAGCCAATTTAGAACTTATGGTGTCTTAAAAAGCAGTCATTCCTGCAGAGAACAACAAAAATTACTTCAGATTTAATACTGTTGATTTCATCTTTCTGTCCCTATGGAATGAACTTAACATAATATGATATGATACCTTGTGAATGTGAAAAATATATTAAATGGCAGAAGTAGTGTAACCTGAGTATATCACAGTGCCTAAAGAGGAATTTATTAGAAATCAATGAAGTACATGGGAGAAATACCGTACGGCCAGCACACTAAATAACAATAGACTAGAACATCCCCGCTGGCTTAACCTGCTGGGACTCTCAACGAGCGCAAGTCCACCCTAACGCTAACATGTAGCCTAGGTCCGATGAAAAAAAGAGGATCAACCCAAACATAATAGTTATGGGTTAGTATAATTGGTCTTGCAAATTGATAGTAAAATAATAGTACGTATGGCGTGCACGATTGATTTTGAAGTGTGCGGGCTGTACAGTATTTCACCCAATCAGGGTGCACAATTGGTTTCTCAATGATATGACTTACATAAACTTTGTCTGTTCTGCTCATGCATTGTCTCTGTTTGGACAGGAGGCTGCTTAGTGTTACTTTGCTTCTGAACATGGGTCTGTTTAACCTAGTCTCATGGGTTTACTAAGTATCCTCATGGGACCAGTTTTTGCTGCGCGTGAGTCAGTGAGAGAAAACAGACCAAATGTCAACAAAAATATACGATTATAGGAATTAATGTAGAATTATCAGTTACATTGGGAGGTTACATTAGGTTTTGCAGTCCAAATGAGCCATTATCTTAACCTAGTTAGCCTCCATGGCTGCAAGTATGGTAACTCAAATGATCATGTTTTAGAATCTTCTTGAAAATGTACTTGAATTATACATAGAGGACCTTGAAACTTGAACTTCATTCAAATACTCTAACTTGAAAAGTACAATGCTCAGTGCCAGACATCTTCTAGAAAACAGGATAAGGGAAGTCATGCATGTGCAATCACACACACACGAAAAAATGTAGATATGAAGACACACCAAGTGATGAAAACTGGTCCCAGTAGAAACTGTCCTGTGATGATTGTAACCTTAAACCCAAATCCTGACAAAGCAAATGTTTTCTTTACCCACTTTACTTAAAATTCTTTAAACTTTGCTTGAGATTCGGAATATTATGAAAATGTGGCACCTACATCCATGACCATTTTGACTAGACTCACACCCCCTGTCCCCTCTTCCCATTGTCTGTTGTCGCTGGGTGCACCCCTGATCACATGGCGCACGGGAGTTCACGGGAGATATTTTACAGTGGCGGTAAAATGTTAACGTTCGGAAACAAACAATTACGGGAGTTAGATGTGAACACCACAAGGCGATATAGAAAGATAAACTTTGTTCATTCATAAGTGGTGCAAATGAGAGCAAAAACAGATTTCTGGTGTGAATGCAGGGTTAGACAATTGCACCGTAAACCAGCTAAAAATATGTCATTCTGGAATTATTTAACAAGTTTTCATTTGAGTTCGGTAAATTTTGAGCAGAAGTCGAAATTTCCGCTTACTTTCCATCCAGTTTTTAATGGCAAGGGCAAGGAGTCTTTAATACTTTCAAAACAGAACATCCAACATACATTCAGATTTATCAATCTGAAATAGCTAGACGGCATGCCTACGCAAGAACCTGAGTGAAAAAAAATCAGGTTTGAAATTTTCTAATTCCCCACATAGGACTAGAACCAATGTTTTCACGGAGAGCCAAACTCGAAACTCTTATGCCATGTCCAACTCCTCCTTGATCATCCATGCCATTGGCTGTCTTGAACGTGATGGGTGCCACCAATTTTGCTTGCTAAGAGAAAGCATCTCGGTGGGTGTGCTTGCTGTGGTTGGCAAGCAGTGAGGCAAAATGCTTGCAAGTATATGTGCCTGTGGAATGCTGCAGCACAAGCACAAGCATGCTCACAGATGGCTATGGAACAGACCTTAGGTGCTTACCATGTGTTTTTTTCTAAAAATGGTTTCAGATTCAAACAGCAGAAAAAATTCACCCAGGCCCGTATGTCTCATAGCCAGTCAAAATAAGGCATAATAATGTCAATTTCTCACCATATAGGGTTTTTGGTGTCAAGTGAAAGCTTATTTCATATCCTTTCAGATGGTGGTAAAAGTTTTGAGCTAGCTTGATTCTAGCCAGAGATATTGCAGTTTATAGAGACAAATGAAGTCCGGTCAGCATCGACCGAAATTCTGGGGAAATTGAGTTTAAATGAGCAGTCAAACGCATTAATCTGCATGCCTACCTCACAAAAAAGCCTGTTTTAATGAAGGAGTATTTATAAATCGAGGGGAGAATGGATACTGTCTTGTTAAGAATTGAATGCACTTTCAAATTCTGCAATAAAAAAAAAATTGATTTCTGACCCCCCCATCACATTCAAAGCCCAATTTCTTAGTTTTAGCCCAGCGACTTGCATCTCATTTCGACTGGCAGCGAGACGTATGTAGCCATTCCAGCTTATGAATGTAATCAGTGTGAAGAATTTTAGATCGTGATACTTCACAACCTGTTGCAACTTAATTTGCAAATACATATAATTATAAATAAATTATATAAGCTAGCAAAGTGTATTGCTTTATCCAGACACATGATGCTAGTTCACTGTTTAGAAGAGTAGAGGTTTTTATCATGACTGCTGACTCCACAGAAAATACAATACACTTTAAACCTGCACCAGGTTCCTTCACTGAGCTCATGCTCCACCTCCCTACTCCTTCAACTTCATCCTCCCCAGATGTAATATTTAGTTACTCATCGAAGGCTGCCAAGAAATCGTGCATATAGATGCCAGACTGTTTCCCGAAGCCCTTATTGGCTTTTTCTTCTGCAGATTATTCATGACCTAGCAACTCTCCTTGTGCCAATAACTTCATACTATGATGCTTGTTCACATCGCAGGATTCAATACGAGTTACAAATAATGAATATTACACTGTCAGTAGCATAATATATAAAGAAAGCAGTCCACAGTTTGTGTTGTTATTTATTTGTATTGAAAATAATATACATTCATAGAAATCAGAGGGCCACATGACTGAGAATTTGCAGTGATAATAGTAAGTGATGCTCTCAGGTTCAACATGTTCCTTTTAAATGCTTGTTGTCCTAATAATGACTATAATATTATCAATATGTGATCAGTGAGATCATGTGACTTTTCCTTTCAGTGATGAATTTGACATCTTGCCAGTTCTAGAACCAAAACACAATCGGTCACCATTTATACTGCAAGAACACAAGCTTGGAATCGAAGCTTGGGCTGTGAAAGTGGTCCTGAAATTCACAGCAAATAGACTTATTGGATGGCGTGGACGGAATGCATCAGAAAAATTCATAGGTATGTCATGACATAATCAGTGGATTGTGACTTATAGGTCAAAGTTTGACTATAGTACCCACAGATGTGAGCACTTGGAAGAGCACATCGCAGAAATGGCTGAATCAGAATCCTGGTCCCAATTTGAAAATGTTAAATTTCCTTGTCACTGTTAATGAACTTTGGCACAAACTTGTATTTGTGTTTTCCTGTTTTTATTTTTGTTTATTTGTTTGTTTTGTTTTATTTTTGTTGTGAAACATTAATCTAGGATGTCTTCATTTCAAGTCCTCATAAAAATACAGAAATATAAAGAAATATTTAATTTATGGTAATATCTATGATGTTGTTTAACTGGTTTATTATTTTGTGAATTGCTCAGAGCATATGCTTTAGAAGGGTGTTCACTTAAGTCTTTGTCCGTTCTTTAGATCCTGTTGAGGTTTGCCAACTCACGCGAGCAGTTTTAATGTTCAACCCTGAAAATTATACAGCATGGAACATAAGGTATGACCTCATGATTACTTTTTTCTGTCCCCTTGCGCTCCATCTGTGTTTCAGTTTCTTATTGTCCAAGGAATTTGTTTTGGTCAACAGTCAGGGGAATTTTGAAACTCACAATAAATGAATCTAGAAAATTTCAAATGAAATGTAAGTGACGATTTTTATAATATGAAAGATGCTGTATAATGAGTTACTATAATTAGGTGCATTTGAGTACTCATTCATTAACAATTGATTCAGAAAATGAAATATCTGTTGTTCTCCATAGATTTTTTGTGAAGTGTAAATCAAATATTGCCGATGACTTAAATTACAAGTAAGGATAGCAAGACCAAATGGAGAAATTATGTCTAAACTGAAGATCCCTGACTTAAGTGTTTCAGTCTGAAAATATTGGCTTTTTCTTTTCTAAAGATTGTAACAATTACTTATCAACTCTATATTTTCAGGAAAGAAATGATAGAAAATGGTTACCTCAGTTTTTCTGATGATTTAACATTTGGGGCTCTTATTCTCTCAAAGCATCCCAAAAGTGTGGAAACTTTCATTCACAGGTATTGCAAGATTTTTTATTTATTTTTTTTTTTTATTCTGACTTTGGTAAATAAAATGATTAGATTTGCATTAGTCACTGTGCCTTTCTGCAAGCTGCACAGGAATCTCTGTTACAGGAGAAGACTGCTGAAGTGAATGAAATTTAATGTGTGATATGAACTTACAAACTGATTTTTGTATTTACATCAGCAGGCCTGAGATTTAGCAAGCCATGCTAAGGAGCCAGCCGGGCTCCTAACCTGGGAAGTTCAGGTTGCCAGAAAATGTTTCAGGTTGCCAGACCCTTTGATTGAAAATGCAGTTCTATTCTAAATTGTCTTAGTATTGCTAATAAACAATGCTTTCAATAACAACACTGTTTCTGCTGATTATTTTTAGAAACAACTTTATTCTGTTTTGTTTTTATTGATATACCGCCCAGGTATATCATAACAGTAATCGCATTCGCATCCCTCGAAGTTAGCAGGGTCAGGACATTTAACCTTCCATAACTCAAAAAGTTACCTGTAAAACTGTACGAAACTTATAACAAAACTTGTGATTAGCGAGGGTTGCATCGTTCGGTTGTGGAGGAGGCGGGGTGGTGACGCGACACTCGCGTCGTCCGCTTGAGATAGGTAATAGCTCCAGACATGCTCAACATCTGAGCCAAGATTCTTTTTTTTTTTTAACTTAGAATTTAAAAAATTAAAATACAACTGTACGAAATCTCTTCCACTGGCAGTAATTTTTAGGTCACCAGCCGGGTGAGTAATGCCGTAAATCGAGTTTGCCAGACACCATTTTTAGGGGTCATTGGCAAGTTGGCGAACATTAAATCTCAGGCCTGCTATTATTCCTGACTGCCTTCTTGTCAGTCTGCATGGCTGGGGCTGGTGCCTGGCCTTGTTTTTACATTTTGATTGTGGCCAAATTTATGCATTGGAATGACACAGTGCAAGCCTAATTGAATCCCTCTCTGACTAACCCCCCCCCCCCCCCAAACCCTTCAGATTAAACTGTCTTTGAAACAAAAAAACTGATTTTGGATGAAGGGCTATACTCACAAGCACATATCAATTTCATATGGGTGCAAATTTTGTCTGCCCTCATCACACAGACCATTCTCAATACAAAAATGTCTGAATCAAATCACTTAATAAAGTGGTGTTCACGTACTTACAATATCAACAGTAAGAAACCAATTCTATGGCTACGTGGATTCAGATCTTTCTTATTAGAATATTAGATCAGATGGGACAGTGTCTGACTACCAGCACCTCCAAAGTAACATTATACTGAACAGTGATCTAATTTTGGCATATTGTGCACGCACAAGAGAGCTGTGTGATGTGTAAACAAATAAATACGTTGTTTTAGCTTTCACCTATACTGCTACATGTGTACATCCTTTGTTTTTCACTTCTACCCTAGCTGACTTGATCACTGGTCAGTGCAAAACTTGCTGAGTGGGCCCTGTGATCCCATGAGATCAGGAGGTGTTCAGATACTATTGAACAGCTAACTACATAAAACTCTGCCACCCACACCAACATTTCAGAGACACTTGGGCGGATGTTGGTAGGCCAGATACCCTCTGATTTTGGTTCTTCCTTTTGTTTAACTAACAGAATTTCATCTTTGAGTGTGAAATTTCTCATACCATTATCTAAAATACCAACCAAAATTTCCTCTGTCTATAAAATGATCTACTGAGCAGCAGCCATGTTTATCATGATGAAAAGTGGTCTGAGAAACTTTGAGTGCTTTACAGCAAGAAATGTCACAGAGAAGCCAGAGCTGGTCATCAACATAAACTTGTGTCTGGCCAGGACATATTTAATCACAATAGTTTTCTGATTTTTTATTAGAAGTATCTCAGTTCTACGTTGTTTTATCTCCACTTCTGGTGCCATATGGTTAAAGACGAATAGTAAAACGACCATCATACAATTAAATTATTAACCGATCACTTGCCCAAACGGGTAGATTTTGAAATAAATTTTGTCCTACAATGTCTCTCCTATGTGCAGTTGCCAAACATGAAAGTTGAAACATCAATTTTCTCAAAATGCAGAAAAAAATGGAGATACAGCAAGAGAGGACTGAGTTCACAATAATCTAAAAAGAACTGAGATGCTCCAATGCAAATCTTAAAAAAATGAACCGGACTTAATCTTAGTGAACAAAAATCTAGTTCTACATTATTAATTTAGCAATTACATAATTTTCACCTTGAAATGGTCAGTATAGCACGAAATGTTCTTATTACACAATGGTAGTACAACTACAAGTGCAGTGGTTTAGGTTATAAATTTAAATCTGCCTTGGTAGGTGGAGATGGAATGAGGTAGGCCTGAGGCAACAAGCTGCTGAGGGCTAAAGTTGGATCATACAGCAATTCTGTGAAGACATATTTGTTTTAGACCAAGGACTACTGTATATAGTAGTCCTCGTTTTAGACACAATATTGTCTTCAACAATACCTATAAAATACCAGATTTTAGTCAAATGTAATAATAACGTGAAATGGATTCATAATTCAGCATGGAATCCAATTGTTTTATGAAGAATGAGAGGTAGGAGATAAAAAAATAGATTTTCTCAGAGATGATATCACAGGCATAGATACATGCTTGATTCTTACTGGCATAGGAACAGTTGTTGATTGATAAACCACTTTTGAAAGAGAAATAATAATTCTAGAAAAGAATTTGGAAGTATTATAATTAAATGTCTTGACCACCACCGCATTCCCACCTGATGTATTATCATTTAACTCTGCTGAAAAGAAATGAGCCTAAGAGTGTATAATACATGTAAGGACTAGACTGCCAATTCTAAGCAGTAACATGGAGTAAAATGAAACAAGGAGCTTCTTCTTATGCAAGGCTGTTTCCCTGCTCTTCAAATATACTAGGGCCATCCAGAAAGTAATATTACTAATGAGAAAATTGCCATAACTTTGAGCCTAATCAATATTTTTAAAGTCTATCCATTATGTAAATGGTACGCAACAGGAACTTTAAAGCATTTCTTATGCCCAAATATCAGCATCAGTGCTGAATACATTCTTGACATGTTGCAACCAAACTTCTGACCTTGGGATTTTACCATATAGGCAGAAAATGAAAAAATCAACCAATAAAAATAGGATACTGTTCCCCTCAGCAGGGTCTAAAGATTGGGAAGAACTGGATATCAAATTAGCCCAGCTTATCCGCGCTAA
>JBCAUA010535181.1:0-16720 GCA_038406235.1 Peronia verruculata | reverse complement strand
ACACACACACACACACACACACACACACAAACAACAACAACAACAACAACAACAACAACAACAACATAGCCCCAGCAATTTTGTGTGGGAAGACAATGGTTTAAAACATTTTTTTTAACAATTCCTCTCAACATAGCAGTTTAGATGACAGCTATAACTTCATGTAAATTGTTTTTGAGTAGAATAGAAAGGAAGATTTTCTGTTTAATTGATGATCTTTTAATACAGTTTGCTTGTCTTGTAAATTAAATCAGATTGAGCACCGCAGCCGTCAGGTTATCTCCCTTGTAGGGCTTGTTATTTAACTTGTTTTCTGTCAGTGAACTTCCCTTGTGTGAGAGCTGGACATAATGACAGCATAAGAGTGAAACGTAAGTGCAAAGCATAAATCACCGGAAGCTGATATTGATTTCCTCACAAGGGCCAGAGACGGGAATAGCATCAATTTCCTCTCCCTCTGGGTACAGGGCCTGCTCGACAGCTTTCATTTCTCCAGGAAAGTGATAGCAAAAGCCAACAGCTAAGCCAGGCTGATTTTCATTGATATTTGTGACTGCTCTAATCTTTGGGATATGAAATAGACAAGATGATGGAAAGTGGGTTCATCAGCAATTATTGAGAGCAGGCAAGAGAGAGAGAGAGAGAGAGGGAGAGAGAGAGAGAGAGAGGAAGGGGGGGAGGGGTACAGTAAGGACGTGATGAAATGAAAGAAACAATCCCTTAGAAACAGAAACAGATCACAGTTTGAACAATCGTTTTTGTTTTATTTTGTGTTTTTTGTTGTTGTTTTGTTGTACGTTATTTTGTTTATGTATTATTTTGTTGGCTGACTAAGGAGGCTGGGTGTGGGGGTATTCAGTGGCAAGTTGAGATGTACTGATTTGTGAGGAATAACTGGAGTACAAGTGTCTGAAATGTAAGCTGGGGTATTTTGTTATTGTCAAGGCTTGTTTATCTACAAAGGTTCTATAGGCTTGGACAGAGATGGTCTATTTTCCAGCTAACAATACTATCTGTTGGGAAATGGTTGAATGCTCGGATCATTTACCAACTTGGTCTTGTGACAAGGGGCTACACTGGAAATGTGGCATGTAAGAATAATTTCAGCATTTATTGAGCATGTCTGTGATTTGGTGTAAAAAATAACACAGCCTGGGAAAACAAATTTTTCTTCTGATTAGTTCTATGGTCGAGAAAAACATCACCTCTCCCCTTTCTACATTTTTCCTTCCCTCCAGCCACTCATAACCCAGCTGGTTCTGTTTATCTGTTGTTGTTGTTGTTTTTCTGTAAATTTGTCTATCCCCCCCTTTTTTTTTCTCTCCCAGAAAATGTTTGTTCTGTTGTCTCCAAATGACTTTGGGATTCTGAGACTGGACCTTTGAGTATGATAGTTCCCCTATAATGTCAGACTGAGAGCGGTTGATAGAAAGAAGAACTATGATTGTACTCTTTCTTTTTCTCGCAGATCGTGCCGATGAAGCCATCATCTCAAAGAACAAGATAGAAAAACTGGATCATCTATATCAGAAAGCATTGGAAGGTTTTGCTTTTATCCTGGCCAAAGAAGGCGATATAGTCTACCTGTCTGAAAGTGTGGCCAAGTACCTGGGTCTGCAGCAGGTAAGAGAGAGACAACATACCCAGGCACTTCTCGCTGCAATGCCAGTTTTCACAGAGAACAATTTGAGTGTTTTCCGTGTTCATCAAGCATGGACAATTTCCCACTTTAATAGGAAAATAGACTTTTGGCTGTGTGGTTTTTCCATTTGCCCTAATTATGGCATCATTTACCATTAACCCACTTCAGTTTTACATGTTAGTAAACAATACAGCTGGAACCTTTCCTACTTTTTCATGTAGATAGATTGACATCCCTGGTTGAATGAATTGTCAAAGAAATCTGCCATTGTCTTATCCGTTAAAGACTGTTGTATTTTTCTGTGAAATGAGAACAATGAATAGGCATTCTGTAATTTTGAAATCCATTAGGTTACAGTTGTATGTAAATTCAGCAATTCCCTCACATGAAATCCACCGGATCGTTCATTTATTGTTTGACATGTATATCATATTTTTTTTCTTAAGTTATCACTTGGTTTTAGCACTCAGTATATGCACATAATTCATTCCATACCTTGTTGGTTGTTTGGGTACAAGTCATTTATGATCAGTCTGTTGAATACTGATAGGGCAAGAATGAGCATTGGCTGGAATGATTGTTTATCATGCCAGTGACTTACCACAAATCATGAACCCGAGTGATGTCTTCCTTGAACTAAAGACAAGCAACTTGTTCTTGCCAACAGATTGAGCTCATGGGTCAGAGTATCTACGACTTCACTCACCCATGTGACCACGAGGAGATCAGAGAGATGCTGACGGCCAAGCAACAGCAGCCTCAGCTGGCAGCCCAGGCTGAGAACAGAACCTTCTTTCTGCGCATGAAATGTACTCTCACTGCCAAGGGGAGAAATGTCAACCTCAAGTCTGCCACCTACAAGGTAGGGACACGAGTTAGTACTCATCTTCAGAGACTCTCTGCTTGAGACTTGATATTTTATTTGTATTTTTTTTTTCTTACCACACATTATCAGTTTAAAAAAAGAAAGAAAAAAAAGAATCCCGTTCAGCTGACTTACAACAACAAAGCACATCGTCAAAAAATAAAGTTGAAAGTATAAAATCTGATACCATCTTGCATCAATTATCAGAAAGCTAGTAAGTAAAAAGGGCTGTAAGATGCTTTGTGATTATTTGTGTGGTGGAATGCATTATTGCCAGTCCTCCTCTCTTCAGATGTGCACATATAGGATGTTTCCCTTGTCAAGTGAAGGAACCAAAAATTAGCGTAAAATCTTTGTTCTGAGACTCTAAGTGAAGTTTTCATGTCATAGCAGTTGAATTTAGTGTCTGACTCAGCTTGTGGAGAAATAGCTGAGTCCACATGCCAGTTAACTCTTGGTGTGTGGGTTGATGAATGTTTCTTGTCTTGATCTTGAGAGGCAGCTCTTAGGTGACCTTCTAGCTTACATACTATTATGGAAAATATGCCAAAATGAGGTACCACTGAAGATAATGTATGAAAGGAGCTGTTCTCACTCAGAATGGATAGTGTAAGTTTAAAAAAAAAAAAAAAAAGGCAAATTTCAAGTATATTAGTGGTCTGGCCCCTCTTTGGCATTGTCAGGCTAAAATAGACTGTACAGTTGTGTTGTATCTAATACATAGACACTGCAGTGTTTGCCTTTAGTATTTTTTTTTTTTTTAACTTGCATTTAGATCTTTACAATTTTCATGGAGCACTGTTGTGTGTTTTCCTCACAAAAAAAACTAGAAATAGATTTGCTGATGTGACTTATGTTGATGTTTGTGTGTGCAGGTGATGAAATGCTGTGGCCGTCTGATCACCAAGGAGGTCACCGGGATCCATGGGATGGACATGCTCAGTCAGAATATCTATCCCTACTTGGTGGGCACTGCCGAACCCATCCCTCACCCAGTCAACATTGAGGTGCCTCTGGACAGCAAGACTTTCCTCTCCAAACACAGCATGAACATGCATTTCATCTTCTGTGATGAAAGGTGAGTCGCTCACTCCCAGCATTTACTCACATTGGCTGTCTGTGTCCAGACTTCTTACTGGCTTTTCCATGGGGGAGAGAACATCTGTATCCCTTGGGCCTACAGGTCCTGTTGTTGTAAACATCATCTCTATATTGATTGTGCTTAATAATAGCCTTTATCACCTGGATGAGATGGAAAAGCAGCACATTCTGCTGTTTACTGGCCTATCTGTAGAGAATTAGTAAGATCTTTACTAACTTGTTATAAAACGGGGCATGGCAGATTCATTTTTAGTTTTTTTCTCCTTGAATTGCAATTTCAAGAATGCTTATTCCAAATTTGACCACAGTATGTTGTGAAAGTGTACACAATCTTGTCCCTTCATGCATCATACACTGAGAATTAGTGGCACTGGCAAAGAATTGTTCATTACTTGTGTCAGAGATTGACATTGCCATAAATAAAAATGAGGAGATCAGATATGAAAAATGGTCTGAAGATAAATTACCTTTTTCATCAGTGCCTCAGGATCTGGACATTTTGTTGATCTCTTAGAAAAGAAATGTTTTTTTTTTTTTTTTGAAGGAGGGGATTTGGTATAGAATGGAATATTTTTTGTGTGTTTTTTTGAGGGGATGGGGCACAATGGTAATAAGAAATGACATTTTGCTTTGTTCTTTTCCAAAAATTTGTTGTTTTTCTATTTTTTTTGTACACAGTTAGTGCCAGAAGGCAAAATTTAGAAAATCAAAGCTGATTTGTTGAAGTGAACAACAATATGAGATGGGAAGGCAGTGCTAAAATCAAACTGTCATTCCATGGGAATTACCTTGTTCAGTTTTTTTTTTTTTTTTAGTATTTTTTTTCTCCTCTCCTGTTCTTGGCCTCACTGTCATAGGTGGGACTTGAAGATCTTTATGATGAATTCACCACACCAAACATAGTCCAAACATGTATGCTGATTGTATGATTTTAGAGTTAAACTCTTGCACTTAGAAGAAAAGAAATTATCTTTTGCAGAAAGATTATATGGGAAAAGATCTTGAAATCTGCAGATTATGAAGTAGAAAGTCTGTGATGGTAAAGTTATTGCTTGAATAACTGAAGAGGAAAAGTAAACAAAAAGGACCCCCCCCCCCTCTCTCTCTCTCTATCTCTCTCACACACATGCACGCACACAGAGAGAGAGAGAGAAAAAAGGTTTAAAGTGCTGCTGTTGTAAACGTGGTGTACAGCAGGAACTGAGAAGGAGTGAAACCAACTGTGTATGGCTGTATGGCTTTGTTGACAGGACTTTCACAGGGAGATTTACTTGTCAGACAGGAATTACTTTTGTTCCTCTCTGCTTTCATTTTGTCTGTAGTCTGGCTCTCTCTTGTGGGTAAGTTTGGGAGTTTTTGTCTGCTTATCTGGCTTTTTTTTTGTTTTTGTGTGTTATAAAATTCTCTTGTTTACTTTCACATTGTGAAATTGCCCAGAGTATCGCTGTCATTATTTGGTTTTTCAAAAACCTCAGGAACTTTTCTTGCTTTTTTGAAAATTCTTCATAAACCCAATCCATCAACTGTATTGGCTGTTTATGGATAACAGCTGTTAAGCCAAAATCAATCTTTTCTATTTCTGTATACCTGATTGTCTTACATGTCTTAATATTGAATTCATGTTATGGGAGCTGTCTCAGACTGCTGACTTTTTTTTTTTTTTTTCTACGTTGTGGATTGGCTCTTATTGACATAAGGGTAGTTCAGCGGAGTTCAAGTTTTAAGCTCTGTATTTTTCCTGTCTCTGAGCTTGGCATTTACATGGTTTCTTAGGTGTCAGACTGAGTAAGGCTACCGATATCTGATATGTTGACAAATATTGTCGCTTATTCATGGCTTCTTTTCCTCGGACCAAAATTGTCTCCCTGGCCGCAGGAGGAAGGGAAGGGATTTGCTGAAGTTCATTGAAACAAGCGGAGGTTTTTTTTTATTTGTGGCTTTTTAAAAAATAGTAGTAGTTGGTCTGTGTCCCATCCCTCACTTTTCGAATGTCGCTGACAGATCAGTTGGTCGTGAGATTTAGAGAAGACCGAAAAGTTGATCAGATTTATGGCTCAAGGATTGGAACATATACCACAAAAGAGCTGATAGTGAAAGGATGTTGGTGTCGGCAAGTGGTTTTGGAATAGGAATAACAGAGCACAGATTAAAGTTCACTCTTTTCTTGATTTTGCCATTCATCTTTTATACATGATGACTTTACTGAAGCTGGTTTGAAATGAAATTAATGCACATAGCCAGAGCCTGAACTGTTCTCTGTAAGCAACCTGAGCTTTTCCTCTTCTCCACTCCTTTCCCAGAGCAATGTGCATCTAATTTCTTGATATTCTGTTCACTTAGTGATTTTTTTTTTTATTGATTGTTTTGATTGGTAGATACATTCACACGAGGGCAATTCATGTAGATAGATTTCCATGAATAACGTTGAAATTGCTCTTCTTTTCAGCATGGTATATGTATGTGTATGAAAATCTGGCCTTTTGTTTTGTTTTGTTTTTTTTTTGGTCAGAGGGCATTGGCAGCCCTGAGATTTCAATTGTCATGCATATGTTACAAGTTTAAGAACAGCCCATATCTTGTTTTCCACATCAATAATCTGACATTAGTGGACTGAGGTTTTGTGCTTTTGAAATGTATTCCAGGATCAAGGAATTGGCCGGCTACGACAGCGAGGAGATGATTGGTCAGTCTATGTATGACTTTCACCACGCACTGGATTCTGACGTCATTGATAAAGCTTTCAAAGATCGTGAGTAGCCGCACATCACCATTTCATTGATTTAGGTTTTTTAATAGCAAAATAAATGACAGAAATTCAATTCAATTCCATACCAGTGTGGCATTTAGCACACTTCGGTATCCTTCATAGTGTTAAAGCAGCACTGGTGATTTTGTCATTTGTGAGGTCCAATTTTTGAGCTGTGTCATCCTTTCAACATGGCACTGTTGTTTTCAAAAGACAGTATCAGCTCGCATGAGTGGTCATTTAAATTGGACACCTCTCTACTGTGGATACTGTTTGTTTGTTTCCTTTCAGTTTTCTCCAAAGGACAAACCATGACTGGAACTTACCGCTTCCTGGCCCGTCATGGCGGATATATCTGGATCGTCACCCAAGCAACGGTCATCAACAACAGCCGAACCCAGAAACCCCAGTGGGTTGTCTGTGTACACTATGTACTCAGGTAAATTTGCCTACTTTCCCAATTTCAGAGACGCTTGAGAAGCCCACTTTCGAGTCAGTCTTCGAAGGACCATTTTTAGAAAATGAGACTATAGGTTAACCTTTGCTTCTTGCATGAGACAAGCCTCTGTCCCTAAACTTCAAAGCATCTGCATGAACCTGTTTTGAGAAAGCACACACTCATACATAGACATTTTGATGATTTCCCCTCACAATGTTTGATCATCCCTTTGACATCCCTTGTATTTAACTGTCTGTCACAGTGGTATAGAACACGGTGGGAACATCCTGTCCCATGTACAACGTGAGGCCCCATCTCTGTCTGACCTCTTGCCTCCGAAGGTCGAGCTGAGCACCGAGAACATTTTCGCTCCAAGAACCAAGGAGATGGACAAGGGGTATTTCGTACCTCCAGAGATGAAGAGTTCTATAACATGTAAGTTTGTAATGATCATTAGTAAGATTTTTGGGAAAGGACATTTGAGAAGCGATACGATGAACTCAAGCTCTCGTCAAATTTTGATCATATTGAGTTATTGGTACCAATATTAAGCTTATTTATCTCCCTTTCTGTATGTGAAAACATTTTTGTTCTACCATAAGTAGAAGCTTAGATATTGGCAATTAAAGACGATGGGGGTGACCTGTTGTTGCAGCTGATTGTAGTGAGAAAATGGCCTATCACTTTTGTAAATCTGTATTAATCTTTGTTGGCCTATGCCTCTAAATTACAAGTTTTGGACCTTCATTCAATCTATTTCAGCAAAATTGACCCTGAAATGAATTTTTAGATTGATATAGAAGGGTTCTGTGAAGAAGGAAAAAATACCTTAAAAATTCGTGCACTGTTGAAATACACGTTATATCTCCGGTCACCTCAGTTTGATGAGCGCCTGATTTCATCATGTCGCGTTTCAAATATCAAGATGAGCAGGTTTTTTTTTAAACTATTTGTTCAAAGCAATGTCTAAATTTGACTTGTGCTTTGTGGAATTAGTGTACCTTCATATAATCAGTCATATAAAAAACTGTGGCCATACCAAAATATTCAACAGAAGTGTTTTTTGTAGTTCTGAGTATCACAACCTGTTTTGGTTGTGCCTGTGTTTCACTACATGATCCAAGCTAGCATTTTGTATAGTACCTTTATCATTTCGACCTCATAAATTAAGGGAAAAAAAGGGTCTGTCCAAACGTAACGAGAGGTAAATGTCTAGTACTCCAGAGACATAGATAGTTTGGCAATGTTATCTAGGAGGCAATTTCTTCAGTATGGTCTATGACTTGACTTGTAGAACTGGGTGATAGCTTGGCCTGTTTACGCTCAGCATGATTACAGTTAGTTTCTCACTTTCTGGCAATGAAAGCCTAAGTGTGACTTTGACAGGACAAATGTCTGTTGAGAACTTGGTGCGAGTTAAGATAAGAAAATTATCATTTTCTTTTGATGAATGCCAAAAAGGAAATTGCCACACGTAGTACTTTGCATTAGGCTTTTCCTGAAACTTGCAGACTGTCAATAATGTGCTTGTGATTGTATAGCCCTCTTTATTGTGTTTGATATTCGCTTATGAAAAATGATGATTCATATTTGCATTAGAGGAATAACCAAGAACCCAGCTTGTAGGTTGATTGTCTGGCCAGTCTGTGAGATCCAATGTTTGTTTCAGACTTGAACAATGAGCCAGCAGATCTGTCCTACCTGGCCCCCAACGCAGGAGATGAGAGCGTCCCACTCACTTTCGCCAGTACCATCTCCAAAGATGGTAAGACCCCACACATCCGACAGACTTTAGTATATCTGTATGCTGAGTATACTCAATCTGTTTTATTTGTTTGTTAGTTTGTTTGTCTGTTTTTGTATTTTGTTTATTTTGTTTTTGTGTTTGAGCAGATCTGTAGTGTAGTGTTTGGCTTTTTTTATTTGCTTTTAATAGAAATTTAATATAAATCATGATAACAAAAGAGCAAGCGAAAGATGTCTTTCCGGAGTTCCCTGAGTTTCTGAATACACCTTTTGCTCCTTGATTGGGCTAGATGATGGGAGAAACATAAATGTTTTTCATTCTCTGTAAAAAAAAAAAAGATATCCTGCTAGTCATGTATCACGGCACTACGCCATGATAGTGAAGTAATGGATGAAGCACATCGTTCATTCACTATGTTATGGAGCGGTCAGAGTTGTGTGCTTCCCTTACACTTCTTCATGGTGTCTTCTTAGTGCAGATGAACCTAACAATGTTAAAGATACTGGAAAAGTAAGGAGAAATCCACTATCAGGTTTATGGTTCCATTTGAACAGGGAAATGTTGAGAAAACAAATCTGTCACCTTGATCTGATACCTTTTATAGTCCTGCCTATACTGTGGAACACTAGAGTAATACATTTTTAGATACGTCAGTTGGCTTAGGTCACCACCTCTGGGACTTCTTTGTAGATGTTAGGACCTTATCTCACATGACTTGTAGAGTGAGAACTCATATCTGAAGCTAGAGCATTGCTAGAGTTTCATATCAACAGGGAGGGAGAAAAATCCATAGCTCCTTGTGCACATATAAGTCTTCCGCTGACTCGGCCCAAGTTGTTGTTCAGAAAGGTGCATAACTACTTGCTTCATGTGGACTTTTTTTTTTTCCTCTTTTTTTTTTTTTTGGAAAAAGGTGGTTCAGAAAATCAAGAGGTTTGTTTTGCAGGATTAGATGAGGCTGTATGTCTTCTTGATTATTTTGAGTCACTCTGATCTTATGATTTTTTTTTCTTCCTTCATTTCCTGTGCTTTGTGTTTGTAAAATAATTTATTTTAACTCCTGTACATTGTTGATGGAAGTCCTACAATATATGGGGCTGAGCTAGAGCAAATCAACATTGGTGGTTGTCTTTTGTGCCACACCAACTCTCTTGTACTTGCTGAGATATAAAGAAGTCTCACCTCTGTGACTTTTTCCTTGATCTGATGTCCTAACATATAAAATGAAATAAATTGCTTTATAGCCATACAGCATTATTTGACCCTGAAAAGTCAAAACCATGCAGCACACTCAGGCCACCTTATCGTTTGTTTATGGAATGCATTGTCTTTGCATTTTTCACATATGATATCTGAGAGCTTTGGCCAGCAGTGTACATGCTTTACTTATATCTATCTGGGACTGTGATAATGGGAAATGGACAAATGTGGCCTTTTAACTGTGCAAGCAGAAAACTCACAGATAATAAATTCTTAACAATGACACATATCTTTTGTGGATGATGGCCAGCGTGTGCATATTTCAATGCATTTGTGTTACTGAAGTTTTGAGATCAAACCATTGAGTCACATGTTATATTATTTGCTGGTCATTACATTTTGAAATGGCCCTCAAATCACAATGTGCTTAGCAAGAGTCACTAATATTGAAAACACTTCTCCTATACCGATTTCCACACATTACAGTCAGTAACTCCTGAGTTTATATGTTCATGGGTCAATGTTATCTTTCCCAGCTCTGCTGTCCCCAAATCCAGAGCGAGCTGTTCTAAAACAGGAACCAAGGACTAGCACCCCTGATATGTGTTACCGTAAAGAAGCCTCCCCTGGGTCTGCTCTCTCTTCCAACTCATCATCTAGAGTGAGTATTGCTGAAAGGAGTGCTCACAGTTAGAGAATCTTTCATATGACTGTGCATAAGGTTGTTCAGCTTTGGTATATACATCTCAGGAACACAGTGTCAGTCTAACTAGATATTAAATTATCTGACATCTGTTTAACATTTTGACAATCCAGGCTGATAGTTTTAACTTCTGTTACCCCTGGGATCTCATTAGGACATACGCTGTACGGCTCAAAAGCAAACAATTTATTGTCATGGGCCATACGATGTACATCCTGGAAGAAACTGAAACCCCCAGTCCCAGTCACCAGTTGGACGTGCCTTTCTTTGAGCAGCTATAATTTTTCTGTTTACAAAGTTTACAAGTTCTGGCTACAATTTTATGAAGTCTGGAAGTCCTGAAATGTAGTACCCAGATTTTTTATACTGCTAGTGCAACTGCCATGACTGTAGAGGAACTGCAAACACTGATTTAGATATAGATCTTGTAGTTCAAGGCTCAGTGCAGTTGCTTACACTTCTTCATCAATACAAATTAAAATTGTCTGGCCTTGACTGGTATAAAATGAAAATTTGTTACATTACCTTTCATAAAATATTCATCTTGATATAGTTAGCTTTATTAGATATGCTGCTATACTCAGTCATAGAACACAACCACAAAACAAATAAAAAGTCATGCATAAACTGAAACCAGAGCCCAATTTTCTAGTATTGTAAAAATTAGTGAAACCCCTATATAGTGAAAGGGTTAATTCTGAAATTTCTTTTACAGTCGGATATGAATATATCTGCCCTGCAGTTGAATTGCACCACTTTTTATATCTAGATCAAGTTTGCTTTTACTCGTTTTAGAAGTTATTTTTTTTATTTGTAGTAGTAGCACACAGATTATAATCAGTGTAGCATGGCACTGTTAGGGAAATGGAATTCACTGCATCTTGCCAGAGATAGAGAATGGGTCAGAAAACCATGTGATGATGAAGTAGCATATATAAATCAACTCCCTTTAAGGAAGGTTGAACATTGCTTTATTGTTTAAAGTGTACTTGTTTTCTGTAGGTGAAAAAAAAAAATGAGTTGATGCTGTCTCTGAGTGTATAGCCCAATGTTAGTGTATAGTCAGATAGATGTGGTACTGTATGGGGAGGATTACTTTTGTATGACACCATATTGATCTGTTGCCTGACAGATTGCTAGCCCCAATGACTACCTGAGCATGGCAGTGCCTGGTGATGTGGAGTCCATGGACAAATTTTTCCAGTCCATAAAGACCTCAGACCAGGAGATGAACAGAGAGGATATTGACTTTGATATGAGGGCTCCATACATCCCCATGACTGCAGATGAAGATCTAGGACTGCTCCCCCCAACCCCCAATGTCCTCTTCAATCTATCCACAGATATTAACCCAGGGTGAGTGCCACACTTGTCAGAAACAAAGTTTGTAAGGAAGGATAGACTCAGAAGTTAGGATATGAATGAACCTGCTGATGGCTTCACCTATTCATCTTAAGTGTATTTGATGTGTGCAGTGGTCTTTCAAATACCAGCATTTTGTATAGTGCCACTAATGTATTCACTAGTTTTCTTCCTGTAAACTTTCTTTCACTTCCTTCATTTCTCATAATTTTTGTTACCCTCCACTAACTATGTTTTCCAGCAATTTTTTTCATGATTTGTATTAAAATTCCTTGTTTTAGATAGAAATCATAAATATTCTTTGAGGGGAAATCAAAAGGTAGCTGAATAATGTGGATCTCTTTAAATGTTGACAGGTTTTAATTTGGAAGAAACGAAAGCGATGCTTTTGTCAGTTATCCATATCAGTTGTTGTGTTTATTGACTTCAGTGTTGGTGTTGAACATTGTGAACAAGTTGGGAGAAGTGAACACAATTCAGGGGAAAGTTTGATATATCAGAGTTAGTGCCTTTATGATTGAGCCTTGTGGTCCTTTTTATTTCAGCCTGTTTGGACAAACTGAGTCTGTTTTTGGACCGAAGCAGTCACTGTTCGAGGAACCTGCTGCCCCACCCAAGCGCAGTGTACGAGACATGCTAGGGGGCAGCACGGCTGTGGCCAGCATTGAACAGCCGCCAGACACCATGTACCTGCAGCTGAAGAGGCCGCTGGACATGAACAGTTTAGAGAAAGGGCCGCCTCAGAGTAAAATAGTCCGGCTGAGCCCTGGCACCCCGCCCAGGCAGCCCAGGGCTACGGTTCACCCTGTCCCTGTCACCACTCAGTCAGGTAAATAACCTAAACCCATGCACCCGAATGTTTTCTGTGGTGGGACTTTAGTATTGTAGGGTTTTTTTGTGCCTTTGGCTAATCTGTCAGTTCTACCAATGATGATGATGATGGATATCTCAGTTCTACAATGACAATGATGACAAACCAATTGCCTTTACGTCAGTGTTGTTATTGGAACTCATCACCATTGGTATTATTCTTTGGGAAGATTGTGCTCATTCCATGTTTGCAATCAGTTGTTCTAATTATTTGAAATAATAAGTAATCCTACAGATATTGTTTTTCATATTTTATTGCTACTCATGAATTATAAGCAGTTCCATAAGTGGCATTAGTTCCTATCTGAGCTTTGAGACAGAGTGGCTCCTATGGCTTCTTGAACTAGGCCAATCTATGCATGGAAGTGAAAAATTACAGTAATAAAGAATACTCAGGCACTCAGAATAGAGAGAATCCAGAGAACTAGGAGTGTTGTCAAAAAATATCTCCCTGTTATCTGTTAGACTTTGTCAAATCATTGTGTAAAATTATAAACTAACCTGGACCACCTTTAATATGTCAGTTTGTGGCTTGATATTTGTTGTTCTTTCCAGGTGTGTAGATATAGAGCTATGATGTTCATTCATGAATAAGTAAGTGAACAGTGGAGGAATACATAGCTCAGGCCAGTAATGAACTGTCCCCATCAACTGCAGGCTACCCATAGACATGAATTGTAGCAGAGAAAAGTTGAAAATGTAGAATTTCCCTGGTGGACAAGTTGCCCTAGCAACTGAATGCTATCTGTATATTGGTCTGTCATAGGTGAACTGCTAGAGACCTCAACCCCAGATATTTTGAAATAAGGCTTTTGGAATAAAAAAAAAAAAAAAGATAATTTTTGTTCCTCATTTTTTGGTCTTTTTTGCAGAAAATTGAAAGACATCTCTGGATAGTGTATAAGACTGATAATTAGAATTCAGAAAGGAGCAAAGCAGTAGTTTGGTTTTAGTTTCCTTTTGTGGTTTTTATATAATTTTCCCGAAGAATTACCTCATGAAACTATTTTGGGTTGATTGTACAGTGTAGTAAGTAGATGAAGCAGGTGGTATTCATAGATGTGTTTGCCTTCGAATGTTCTAGGTCTGGGGTCAGAGGTCACTGCCAGCAAGGACAGTGTCCTGCTCAATCTACTTCTGAAAGGGGAGGACCGTAACTATGGATACAAAGTCAGCAACATGATGGGCCAGCCCAAGAAATCTCCTCATCAGGTGAGCTAAGGCTTGAGCAGGTGGTGTGGACTAGTGCCTGGCAATCTTTGCTTCACCTCTAATCTGTTTATGAACTTTACAGCTTTGCCTAATAAGGTTACCTTTGTGGATCAGCAGATTTTTGAATATTATTGTTTGTCACGTGTAAGTCTCCACATTTGTGAAAACTGACATCATTTTCCTATTTTTGTGAAAAATTCTGTTGTCTTTGGTCATGAACATCTGATTCATACCTGTAATTAGAAAACAGAGTTCTCTATCATACCGGTAATTAGAATACTGAGTTCTCTATCATACCTGTAATTAGAATACAGAGTTCTCTATCATACCGGTAATTAGAATACTGAGTTCTCTATCATACCTGTAATTAGAATACCGAGTTCTCTATCGTACCTTTTTGATCATACCTATCATCTCTAGTTTGGCTGTGTGTATTCTGTGAATGTTGAGAAGTTTTACAGAGGGTTGTTGCTTTTTATTTTTGTTGTTTTAAAATTGTTTTACAACAAACAACAAGTTCAGTCAAACTCCATTTTTCTATTCAACGATTGTGCATCATCTGAAAAGCAAGTTGATGTCTTAGTTAAATGGATGTACATTTCACATGAAAGATTTCTCACTTCATTGCATATCAGGCTTGTTTGAACCCTATGATCCCTCTTGACAGTGTGATATTCTTGCTGTTCCAGGTGATTTTGCCCAATCTAACCCGCCAAGAGTGTGAGGTCAATGCGCCAACTACAGCAAGCCATCTCCTGCAGGGGAGGGAACTGTTGCGGGCCCTGGACATCATCACCCCCAAGCCAGGCAGCCGTGTTCAAGCTCACCATCCTAAAGTGTGAATGTGTTTTTCCCACCACTGTACTTGTTCTCTGTAATCCCCGCCATACTCACACAACTACAACTACAACAATGTGTACTACACAGGATTTTGCTCACAAGAATGATCTAGCCTTGCAGCTCTCAGGGGGGATGGCCAGCATTATCGTGGACCTCTCTGTGGTGTATTACAGACTTCAGCTTTATCCCTTGTGAGGAAAAGGAGTGAGTTGCTGCAGAATGAACAGAATTGTTACTGGTATTGCATGAATTTGTATTTTGTGATTTGTTTATTTCCTGTTGGAGAGGAGTATGAATAAGAGTGAAATGGCAAAGCCCAAGTTTTTAAATTGAAATTGGTACAAGTTGTAGGGAATGTCAACCTGAGCACACACATACGTATATTGTATGCCAAGCAAAGCTCACACTGTGGAATGAAGTCATCAGGGAAGAACTAGAGTGATCAGACAGGTGAACAAATGCATTGGTGAAGTATTTACCACTCATAGGAATTCCCTAAGTTTTGTCAAGGTGTGGCATGTCACAGATAACATTATCACATTCATGCATGTGAAATATGCCAGTTACACACATTTTCTCCCTGTTCATTTTCGTCCCTTAATCAGGATAGGGAGAATGTTGTGTAAAACTTTTAGATAGACAAGCCCACTTGTTAGAACTTTTTTTTTTTTTTTCAACAGTGATTCAGTCTAATGTATGGAGAATTTGAAGTGGACTTCAAGAATAAAAACTGAAAAAAACTTTTGACTTATATAAGTGTTTCCAAGACATATAGTGACATTCAAGTATTCCTTTATCAATTTTCTTGAACAGCAGTTATTTGACTTCATTCTGAGCATGTCAACTTGAAGATTTAAAAAAAAGAAGCTCTTATCTCTGTAATACTTGAAGATTCATTGTAAGGCAGAGAAGAAATATGCCAGTGTTACCAGGGCTTAGAGTTTGTCATCAGGCTCAGAGTTTGTCATCAGGCTCAGAGATGGTGAAAGTTTGCATGAAGATATTTCTTATTACAGTATTGCAAGGCCAGTTACAATATCTAGGTAGAATACGCTGTAAAGTAATGAGCCAGTCAATAAAGCTTTAGTTGGTTTGTATGACGCCAGCCATGGATTTTACTTGTACATTTTATACAAAAAAGAATGACTGCAACTGTCTTTAGGTGGGAATCACACAGCAAGTTGCCCTATGTTCTAAAGTTTCCTTATTGTTGTAATGTGGGGTTATTCTGTCTGTATCATATTTTTATGTCATGTGGATTTTTAACATCGTGGTATCCATGGTCAATTTCGAATGAGCTTTTACATAGAGCAAAGTATTTTCACTTAATTTCTCTCTCTGAAAGGAGTGGGCTAGTTTGCTAAGGATTTTGTTTGAAGTTTTTGATCGCTGAAAGCATAGCTTATACTTGTTGATAAATTTTTACTCATCAATGTCATCATCTTATCATTCAGTGATGTTTTGGAGTTCATCTTTACCTGCCGATTCAGAACATTTGAATAAATATCAGATTTACATCCGTATTCATCCATCATTGGCGCATGTCTGCTCCACGGATTTGGCCTGTTTGTTGAAGGATTCACATTTTGACAACTTCTAATTCATACTTTTGTCTCATTTGATAAATGTCAAATATAACTGAATTCATCATCTGTCACACCTAAACGGTCAGGTAGATCTTGCCACATGTCATTGGGGCAGATTAGTAGTGTACAGATCAGAGGACAAACTGCCGGTCATTCTGTAGAGGACTAGATATGATATGATATAGTTCACACATGATAAGCTCAGACACAAGTTGTTATGAGGCCTTAGCTTGTAAAGAAAATCATATTTTTCATACTTTTTTTTCTTCTGCATAAATTGTATATATATATACATATATATCTTTATCTTTATCATGCATAAAAGACTATACAACACAAAAAAAAAAAAAAAAAGGAAAAAACTGTAGTGAAAAAGTTGTGTGACATGGCGAATGAAAGTTACTGGT
>JBCAUA010535070.1:0-16720 GCA_038406235.1 Peronia verruculata | reverse complement strand
AGAGAGAGAGAGAAAGAGAGAGAGAGAGAGAAAGAGAGAGAGAGAGAGAGGAGAAGGAAGAACTAAAACTGTCGCTTACCTTGTCTGGTGGAGACTTTCTTGTTGTTAGCCAGAGAGGTAAGGATGACCTGAGGGCATGAGTCCTCCAGGGTAAAAAGCTCATCCCTGCTGACAGTCTTGTTTCTTCCCTTCATGGTGGCCGTGGCGCCCACAGCAGTCAGGTAGGTCCCGGTACAATCCCTAAAGGCCAGACCGCTGTTGGCGCCGCTCCTCAGCTCCAGCGTGAATCTCCCGTTGTCGGTCAGGTCGGCGCTAAGGCTACCATCGCTGTTCAGGAAGCGATTGTCGAAGGTTTTGAGGGCATACTTGCCGTTGTCGAAATGAAGGATGATCAAAGCCTCCTGTCCCCATGGGATAACCTCTGTTACCTGAAGCTCCTCGTCTTTCAGATGTGCATACCTTTTGCGGTTGACGTTTCGCAAATTGATCTGAGGATGGATGGACAGCTGGACTACCCACAGCTCCAAGTCTCCGATGTTCTTGGAGAAGCACTTGAAGTTTTGCTCGCTGCCCCCGAGATAGTTTCCATGGGCAACGTTTCTGAAGGCCCATCTTCCGGATCCGTTCTTGTCGTACTCCACAACGAACTTCTCCGTCTGTTCCTTTTCCTCAGCTTCGCAGGTGACATTTCCATATTTGTCCGCAGACATGTAGCGTCCGGTGTGACTTCTGATGTAGACCACTTCCTCCTGCGTGTCTTGCTCGAGGATGAAGGTTTGCTTCTTCTTCAGCGAAGTGCCAGACACGTTAATCTTGAAGCCGAAAGACTCAGCGGTCAGATACTTGCCTGCGCTATTGATGAGACCGACCTTCCACTGCAGCTCACTCTTAGGGCTGCCGCTGGTGCCATTGACTCCGTTTGTCGTCATCTTGACTTTAGTAAATCAGCAACAAAGAAACAATAAATCACCAAAATACAACTACTCTAATACTGGGCAGATGAGGAATAGAGACGCGGGCGCACTAAAGGCACACTTGCAATAATTAAAGGAAAATCCTTTGGCTTCTTGATGGATGTATATTGTCCTAAACGAAATCAATGCTGGTAATTTATTTACACTAATCAAAAAGTGAAAATGCAAAGTAAAAATCCGTGAGAAATCAACATACAACAATCCAGACAAGGAGCAAATCGCAACAGCCCTGCGCGACACCGAACCCTCAGCCTGCCGGTGAAGTGTATCGTCTGCTACAGAAATGCGATGTCTTTCCCTCGATGCCTCACCCTACGCCCTGCCCAGAAAACCGATTTTGATTGGTCGCATTCCGAACCCAGTTTCACTCCCGCGAGTCGATTGGCTGCAGGTCCTGGTCGCTCTCTAGCCTGGGCAAGTTGAAAGAGTGATGAAAGGTTCATTCATTGAGCACGAGGTAACAAAGAGAGACGCGATCTTTTAACAATTCACTGATGAAAAAGAGGGAGAGGGAGAGAGGAAAGAAAGGAAAAGAAAGATATTCGAGCCTGTTCCACAAACAGCTACGAATATATATATATAATATATATATTACAGAATATGTGAATCGATGAGATGTTTCTCTTATTAGCATTTATTTGATTAGATTACACTGCTTTAATTCGGAACACGTCTGATTGCATATAATGAATAAAATATATAGGCTTTACATTATTTAATCCCAAGCTTTTTGGCCTACCTTTCTTGACACAGCATTTAGAAAAATCAAGGTTAACTTCTGTTTTCCTGGACGTTGTAATCCCTTCCCTGATTTCGTCTTTGTATAATTATGTATGCAGTGACTAATACAACATCATAAATTAAAGACTCTGAAATGGTCTGGAACAACAGCAGCAACAACAACAACAAGGAGCAAACAACAACAATAAACAATAACAACATATAACAACAACATCATCAAGAACAAACATGATATATATAAGCACGCTAGGTGTTTGGCTCGTGCTGAATTCTTCTCAGGCTCATTTTGTTAACTTTATTGCTCTATCCAGTCGCTAGCAGTTAATGAATTTCTTGCAGGGGATACAACAGAACAAAATGATACGGTCTCTAGATGAGCCTTAGTCGTCTCCCTTGGCTTGTCCACTCTTCAATGCAAGAGTTTACATTAACGTCCCTTGTCACATGAGATTGTTGACAATTATTCGGAAAAAGCCATGGCTGATCTGGTCAGTGGAACTATCGGTTACCTGAACAGGATGTGAATAAATGACGGTTTAGAGACCAAAATGAGGGCATGTTGTGTAGCAGCAGATATCGGGATCATTTCAAGGTAATAGCTGGCCTCACCTTATGCAGCCTTATTACGGTCATTGAATACGCAAGTCACACTGTAAAATTTAGTTATTTCAGCCGCGAGGAACAAGATTCATTGGCACACTAGGAGATAGGAAACCTTCCCCTGCCAAATCTGCTTTGAGAAATTCACCCAAGTTAGATCAGGCCCAGTAGTTCCTGATAAAGTTGATGGCAGGATTGGTCGCTTGATTTATTTTTTATAATATCCATTTCTTTGGAGAAATGTTACAAACAACAGGGTAATTGTGTCTACAGACATTTCAAAATCAAAGCTAAAGAAATATTTCTAAGTGGAAAAAATGTGAGCCAAGGGCCATCTTGCCATATTGCCGTCCAAATCTAGAAAACTCAAGTATCTTTTTTTTTTTTTTTTTACAAATTGGGTGCACTATGCAGTGCATCATTTGTGGAGATGATGCGCCCCTGCATCTATGAACTTGAATTCTGTAGAAGGCCTGTAGAATCCTTGTATAACATTTTAATCAGTAGATGATGACCCATAAATGATATGTTGTTATGTACTGGTACATAGCATCCCATAATTTTTTGTATACTGTTACCCATTCTCTCCCAGGTTACAGCTGGGCAAAAATTAGCTTGACATAAAAGTTACCTAGTTAGAAAAGGTAATATTTCAACTTGTTGGGGTCAGCCCACCTTCTACTGACTATTGATAATGTGGTCATACATAACCCCTGGATTTAAATATTTAAAATTCAGGGTAGTAGATCTCGTGATTGCCTGTTTGATGAGAGGTAGGGATGACAGTTTCCTAGTAGTTCACATGCCAAAGTGAAGAGTAGGGGAGATGCGGGAACTAATATACTATGTCCTTCTTTGCATCTGAGACCAAGAACTCACCTACAGGTAAATGATGCTAAGTGGTGATGATCACAAGTACTATATTTAAACATGGAGGGAGGTAATAGCTTGCATGAATTGCATATCTGCGTCTGACCTCTGGACTATAATTGGACTTGCATATTAAATTTGCCATGATCAGTCAAAATTTGGATTGAATTCAGATTATCAACAACAATCAGTATCAAAATTAATTTTTATAACACATTTCTGGAAAAAAAAATCTAGATTGGGAACCTTTGGGGCTAAAACAGGAATCATAAGCTAGTAATCCAGTTTTTGTGATGGATAGGCTTCGGAAGATATCCAGATTAATGAAAAATATGTTACAAAAAAAAAATCTTTTTTTTTTTATATACATGTAGCCTTTTAATCCTAAGAAAATAGTCGATTTATCTCACCATTAAATGCCTATCCAGTTTGATGAGAAGAATTTTTGTGGGTAGAAATTTGGAAATTTTCCATGAACAGCAGCAACTCTGCCAATTATTTGTCTGATTTTTTTGCTGCCATTGATTTTTTAATGTGCGTAATATACACATAGGACCACTGAAAGATATTCGACCTGATCTGAGAAAGCTAGGCATCTTCACTTAAGGAGCCAGAGGACCGTTGAGTCACTGAAAAATATTGAGTTGAAATCTTCAGATTGTTCCCATTCTGTGTTAGGATTTGATTTTGAACCCTTGATGTGAGTTTTTTGCTGAGAAGCAAATGCCTTACCCCACGACCTTGATAACCTTAAACTCATGTTACACATCTTCTGATTTTATGCTGGGCCCATGAGCCCACTCAATAACTTGATGCACGCATAGATTAAGTTAGCCAAGTACATCCCTGATGAACCATAACGGGGGTCACTAAATATATTGAACTTCTATCGTAAATTCTTCTTATGGAAAACACTACATGTATATAAGAGACTCGACATGGTGAAATCAGACACTTGTCAAACTGAGCCCACCGGAGAAATCACGTGTTTTTCAACAGTGAATGAATTTTTGACGCAATTTTTTTTCTTCATCAAGGTCTTCTATATCAGTCTAGAAATGCATTTCAGCTTTTAATTTACTGAAATGGATCGAATAAAAGCCTAAAAATTGTAATTTGGTGGCAGGGCCTGACAGGATTAATAAGGATATACAAAAGTGATCAGCCATTTTCTCGATAAATTCAGCTGCAATGACAGGTTACTCCATCGTCTTTAATTGGCAATATCTCAACTTCTACTTAAGACAGAACAATTATTTCTTCACACACAGAACGAGAAAAGAATAATCTTTACAGTGATATCAATAACTCCATATGCTCAAAATTTGACAAGAGCCTGGTTTCATCGTGTCGCATCTCACATGTAAATTGACCTAACAAAGTAAACAGAACATTTATTGGTTTTGTACATAAGCACACAACACATTTATTGCAATAGAAATGGAAAACTGAAGTCCTTTCATGAAGTAGTGTGCCAATGAATGTAGGCTGTATCCATTGTATGTTTAGTGTAAAGCACATAGACTAGGTTTGAACTTTGCTAGAGACACTTAGCTGTGCCTGAAGTATCTTAATTCTGGAATGATCCTATCTGGTCAAATTCAGTCACAGTTAATGATATCTGCCTATGTTCTCAGACTCTTTGGAAAAATTATGCTACAGTTGATTGAAAAATGAATTATATATTCATGGCTGTGGCAGTCATGAGGGTCATTTCTTTCTTTCTTATATTTCAGGTTCATTGACTGATGACTTCGCTTTCATACACCAACAGAGATCATCATGCCAGAATCATATCTATGGTTAGCCAATCACCTAGGAAATGCATTCACCCTTGGCACATCCCACAGAAAGTTCACCCAACTTGAAAACACTTGGGATGATGCTGTGACTGTCAAACGGCTATCTGCAAGTCACTGGTGTGCTTGGGCCATCGGTCATGATCACAGGGTGTATATCTACGTCCAGTCCTCTGATGTGCCCATACGAGTGCCAGAAACAACATATGAAAACCAGGTAGATATTTTATTTTAAGTTTTGTTTTCATAAAAATAAAGAATGTATTGATTGTATGGGGTTCTGCGACACCTCTCATATGGCAAAAATCTTTACTTTTTTAGTTAAATGTATATTATTGAAGGTTGGTATTGTCCATAAAAGTTTCCACAAAAGTATTTCTGATTGTTGAAAAGCAATGGAACAAAGAGAATGTTGGAGGTCGCTGGCAGTCTCTTCTTCAAAGATGCCCCTATGGCACAGGCAGAGATCAAAGGTTAGGTGAAAGTGGAGGTAAAGAAGAACAGCCTGCAAGCTGGTAGGGAAGAAGTTGTGATGACAACATTGGTTATGACCAAGATATTAATGGTGATTTTTCTCTAAAAGGTAGCTTTTGAAGTGGTTGTGTTATGAGAAATTTTGATTTGATGCTTTTTTTTTTTTTTTCCCTTTATTGCTAATGTATAATGTGTTAACTGATATCCAACTTGATGTAGTATGAAAACATTAGCTTGTTTGCAAGAAGGCTGTTCATATCAGTTAAGATCTGAACCCTCGGAACCTGTGCTATTCACAGAGCACATAATTCATCTTGGCAGTGACAAAAGAAAAAAATATTATATATGATTATTTCTGGTCAGCCGTGTCCATAACAAACACAGATTGACCTAGTTAAATTATTGCGTTCTAAAGAAATGAAAATGGCATTCTCTGTGTACTGATAATTGTTATAGTCAAGATCAAGTTAAGGAACCTTGGTGATTTGGACATCAAGAAAATGAAATCAAAAGAAGGAACAGTGTTTTAGGCAAAATTCTTTCATCCGATGTTTTTATAATTAATTATGTGAAAGCTTCATTTACAAATATAATGTCCTTTATGACACTTCAGCGCTGGACACCCCTTCATGGATTTTCTAAGAAAGGTCTGATAATGACGGATAGGGGAGCATGGAGCAATGAGTTTGGCACTGTGGATCGACCAAAAGAAAGTGTGAGGCTCCCATCAGCTCATTGGGAGTGGGAGGGGGATTGGCTCATTGATGACAACTTACGAGGAGAGGTTGTTGGCATAGAGGTTTGTAATTGGCTTCTGGCTGTTTCCACATTTATGTGTTTAGGATATGAGGGAGCTCAGGGTTTTAAATAAATAAATAGAATTGAGGGAACAGCTGGAAATTCTTGTCGAATTTTAGACGAGGGGTACAAACGCTCCAAACTGTTCACTGCCACTGACATTAAAAAAAAAAAAACAAAACATAAAAATGCACAGGACTGGTGACAACTATACTTGGATCTCTTGGTAAAGTGGTAATGAACATCAGTGGGTGTTCTGGTTTTAGCAGAGGGTACAAACACTCCACCAGGGATTTCCAGATTTTTGCTTAGTCGAATATGAACTATTAATGAATATGAAACTGATCATGGCTGGTTGAAATTTCTGAATTTGAATAATATCTTTGATGTTCTTGGAAGATTTTTTTTGTATGTGTATAGTGCAAGGATAGCATTTAATGATTTAGAGATGAATGAGTTTAGTTACAAATACAGATTTTCATTGAGTTGGTGAGAGCTTGTTATAAGGCAGAATAATCTACTGCTGCTATTTCCTAGTATATAAATCTTTGAGACACTGCGAAATATTGTCTTCCCCTTTACTGACTTCTTGTGCTTGAATCAACTGGATGAAGATGCTTTTACACCCCACTGTCATTTTGTCTTGGTTATGAGCTAACATTCCTTGTCTAGGTGCTTAATGAATGTAGCTATTACCTGGTTTTAGTTTGATGTGATAAGTTTTTGTCATTATGTATTACAAAGCAGTTCATACATATAACAGGCGCCAACATTTGAACCAAAGAATGAGATGTTTATACCTCATTTTCTTCCTGTCTCTTCCAGGGCTGGCAATATTCATTCGATTTTCCTGGTGTTTTCACACCGGAGAAGCATTGGAACTCTTTTGTAAGAAGAAGAAAGTGGATTCGATTTAGACGTTTTTCATCAACAGATGTGTGGGCAAGAGTAAGTGAAGAAGAAAACATTTGTCTGTGTTGTTTAGTTTGTACACCTGGAGAGGCTGATATAAAAATTATAAGATGTGGCATGTGTTGGATCAGTTGCTGTGCCATTGATGTGTTCCAATAGAACAGTTGCTCAATGCACAGTGTAACTGCATCAGTGAACTTTAGATTGTGAAACTGTTTGCTTTATTATTTTTTTTTTTATTGTTGTTTTTTTTGTTTAAAATTTCAGTTTTCTTTTTGGTTTCTGTTTCTTCTTTTTTTTTTTTTTATAATTTATAAAAGTTCCCATTAAGATCAAGATGAGGACTGTGAACTTGACATAATATACAGGCTACATGGAGATTGACATGAACGTGCGAGTTCTGTGAGGATGAAATTGTCAGTCATATTTAACAATAACAATCCATTCTGTGGAATTAAGTAATCTCTGAAATTTTTTGTTTGGGAGAAGTTGTAAACTGAATTTTTATAAATTGTCTTTGGGGTGATGACAAATTATTAACTGACCTTAATAATGAGTTGTTGATGTTACAGAAGATATTGATGGAATAATGATGAATTGTTGATGGGGATAAAATATGATATGGTTGATGGAAGAATAAGAAACTTTACATGTAAATGGACTGTTGATAAATCATTAACTGAGTGTTGATAGAATGCTATTAAATGATTGTAAGTGAATGGAATGATTATAATTTTTTTATAGAGTTGCTCAATTTTCCCATTGAAATAAACAGAAATTATTAGTAGTGATCATGAATTGTCGGTGCAGTGCTGATGAGCATCTTTGGAATAATGATTTATTAATGGAATGATGATATGGAATGGTAAAATTTGTCAGTGGAATGATGATAAATTGTCAGAAACTGATGATAATTTGTCAAAGAACTAGTGATAATTTAAAATGATCATCAAGAAGAAAGTATGGTATGTGAAGACATGTAGTGATCCTATGCGTTGAATTTATTGCCTCTGTTAGATATCAGACATGGAGGTAGTAGAGAAAGCAGAATGTTTCATAGACATCAGCGTCGGCGGATTCCTCCTCCCTAGTCAGCCAGCTGGGTTCCTCTCTGTGTGGGGCATCACCAACAGTGGACATGTAAGTCAGATAGTAGTCTAGGTGAGAGAAAGTATGTAAGCTATATAAGGTACAATAAACTTTGCTTGAGCTGAAGAGGAAATTAAGTCCACAGTTGATGAGACATATATTGCATGTGTGCAAAATTTTCTGTGAAATGAAGGGTGGGGTGGTTATCAGTTTTATTTGGTAGATATTGGCTTATCTACTGAAACTTGTTTTTCAGTGACAAAAAAAGTGGTTTCATCCAAATATGGCTGTCTTGTCATATCTTGTTTTGTGACAGTATTGATTTTGTTGTAAAACCTAGAGGACTATTTGAGTTGCTGAACTAAATGAAATTCTCACTTTCTTTTTTTTTTCCCCCTTTTTCCTATGATAAAAAACATAAAAAGAATGAACTTTCTTTTTTTTTTCATTTCAGCATATTTTATAATAATTCTTAATTTTAGGGACATTTTTTGGGTCTTGATCATAAACTCCTCATGCCTAGTATTTTTTTTTTTTTTTTCAGAGAGACAAATCCTATGTGAATGATGATAAGTATTAAACACTGTGTGTTTTGTTGAAAAAGATATGAGAAATTGCGTGAAATAATAAAGTCCTTTGATTTAATTTTCAAACGAGTGAATGCACTTTCTTAGTTTCTTCTTGTCCTTTTGTCTTATTGCAGGTCTACGTGCGCACAGATGTGAATCATGACAACCCAGAGGGCAGCACCTGGCAAGAGATTGACATTGCAAATCACCTGGGAATTATCAATGTCTCCGTGGGTGCCAGCAATCTGATTTGGGCCATCACCTGGGATGGAAGTGCCCTGGTTAGAACTGAAGTCAACAGAAACCATGTGTATGGTAGGTTGGAGATGGTACACAGTCATATCTGTATAGTTGAGCCTTGCAGTTTGTTTATTAATATACATAGCTTCATGTGAGATCTCAGCCCAAAACCTGATGCAGGCAGGTGGCCTCACACTGGATACTCAGAATACTTTGTAAAGTTAGTTCTAGCCTTTATTGCAGCACAGTTTTTTGACCTACAGGTTGGAAGTTACTATTATACATGCTCTGCAGTTGACAGCACTTTCAAATCCTGGTTATATGTTATAATTCTCATGAATTCATAATTAGACCAAGCATTGAAAACGTGCCTGTTGCTGCATTAGTTTACTTGTGATTCAGAATTGTTTTGTTGTGTCACATATATTTTCCATCATGTCAGTTAAATCTGCTATTGGATTTGGACATGACAGTGAAGTCCCATAGAGTAGTTTTTCACATGATCAGGGGAAAATAACTATCAGATTCAGCCGAAGCACTAACAGACCTGTTCAGCTCAACCTAAAGCAAACTTTGATTCCGGGGCCACAGCTCTTAACAGATTTGTCAAATTTCCTACTGGGAAGGAATTTGGCTTTATGAACTTATTGACTGAGCCCTAACTTTCTCATTGTCCCTCTGCATAGTGCTTCAGTTTTACTTTCAAATATATGCATATAAACAAAGAGTGAAACATTTGCCTACTGTTTTTTTTTCTTCAGAAAATCATATTGAAATTATCGCCCTAATTAGATCAGATGAATGAAGAACTTCATGAAGGTTTTGTCTTCTCATTATGATTTGGTTAAACTGAAATAACTTTTTATCTCTCGTCAAAACACAAGTAATTGTCATGTTGTCCTTTGCTTGTAATGTGGTGGAGCTATAGAACAGTCACTCAATGAATGAACTGGATTGGTTCTTTCACAAGGGTTGGGATGGGCAAAGGTAGAGTATCCTGACCAGACGACACGCATGATGCAAGTATCAGTGGGCAAGAATGCTGTCTGGGCCATCAGCAGAGAAGGAAAGGTTTGTGATGAATTTGTACAATATCAGAATACCTACTGGTCTCCTACAAGGTGGCTTTTGACTGCTCTGTGTGATTTGCAAGTTTTTTAAAGACAGGTGTATCATTTAACAGTCACACATACATACCTTAACTCATTCAGTCTGATAAGTGTTAGCGTTGTGAACATTTCTATCAGGAATTGGAAAGTATTGAACATATTAAGGATAAGCTCAATAAATTTGTTGATTGTAAATCAACAAATGGTAGATTCAAGTGATTTAGGCTATTAAGTATAACAGTTAATTAAGTGGAAGTAGAAACAATTTTCTGTTTTCATTATAGTTTAGTATAGTGTCAAGATAAGAAAATTTTACAACAGAGGTTTAAGTTTATGCATTTTTTTTTCACAAAATCTTTATCTCTTTTGAAATATTATTACTTTATGTGAGAAATTACACCCTTTTTAATGAACAAATAAATAGGTGAAAGCAGCAATAGTTTTGATTTCTGGAAAATAAGGCTTGAAAAGAGCATTGTGTTCAAAGATAACACATGTTTGGAGAAAACAGTGTATTTTTGTCTTTGAAACATTTCAAAGCAGTTACAGCTTTTGCAGAGTTAGACATCACTCTTTCTTTTGTGGACAAACAATTGCTGGCAGAAGATTTGACATAAAAAAAAATTTCCTCTCAAACTTATTGTTGAGCAGGTGTGGTTTCGCAAAGGCACCTGTGGTGATGATATGTTCTGGAATGACCAGTCAGCCATTGGTGTGAGCTGGGTGGAGATGGTGGGAGAGATGTCACAGATCACCGTGTCCTGCAATGACCAGGTTTTACTTTTTCTGTTTCACAGGCATTTCTTTGCTTCTAGTTCTCCCATGTAGACGCTAGAAAGTCCTAAGGGAAACATGACTGTATTGCATATGTGAGCTGATTTCTTCATAACTATCTGGGGTATCATGTTATTAGACTGTATAATATCAAACTAAGAAAGTTTAGCAAAGATAATTTCAGTGAATTATTTTTTTTCGTAGTCTCAATTGTTTTGAGAGAATATTACTTTAATTGAGGGATTCACATCCCTTTAATTAGGTTATTTATTTCTTCACTATGGTAGAACATACATTTCCTCAAGGTAAATAAGATAATTATTTTATTGCTCTGTGCAGGTGTTTGCCATCGACATGTCAGGCAAGACAGTATATTTCAGAACTGCAGTGACAAGATCAGATCTTACAGGGAAAACCTGGCAGCCGGTTAGCCTTCATGAAGACTTAACGGCACTCGAGAAGGAAGGTTTGCTGAGTGAAGGCGACATGTGCTATTGTGGAGATGAGAACACGCCGTGTCCAATGCACAGTGAGAGGCGACAACGGCATTCATCCACAGCCACAAGCAGCAGCAGCCTCAGTACAACCACCAACAATGAGGACAGCAGCAGTGAAACCTTTATGTCTCCTCTGCAGCCTCTGGCCCTTCCTCCAGCCTGGCAACGTTCGCAGTTCATCTTTGGAGAGGAAGATGTCTTTGACAGGGACATGTCCTTAGAAGGAGGAAACAGCCAGCCTAGTTCTCTCACCCAGGTCAGCGCCACATCATGTCCAGCCTTGGTGGATGCTCCAAGTCAGTCCAGTGTTTTTGAAAACCAGGATCAAGAGAGAGCTATGATATTGTCTATGTCAAATAGCATCAGCTTGCACAGTTTAACCCCAACCACCTCTCAGACATCCACTTTGTCCCATGGTTCTTCATCTGATGACACAACTATTGGCAAACAAGTATTTTGTCCTATTGCTTCCTCTATAGTAAATGCACCTCTACTGGAGCAAGCAGGAGTCACAGTCAGTGTTTCAAATTATGCCCCAGAAAATGAATGTGCGTCTTTGTCTATACAGATCAGCATGACATCTTCCTTGAAGGAAAATGTTTCGCCAAGTGAACTTTCTCAGTATGAAAATTGTGATACACTAATACAGGAAGGAGGTCAGGTCGATAAAGCTCTAGATGTTGATGCCACAAATATTCCAGTAAGTATTCTCAGAAAAGATCAAAGTGTTGATTCAGAAAAGGAAAATGAAAATCCTGAACATGGCAAAGACAATGCAGAGTCTGAGGATTTGGTCCAAGAGACTTTGTGCCACCCTCAGGCTGACATTCCATTATTGGATATTCAAATGCAGAAAACAGATTCCACATCGAAATTCACAGATTTGCCTGAAGCTGACCAATATTTGCAAGAACGGGAGAGTGGAAACTTTCCAAAAAGTGTATGTGAGCCTTGTGATGGGGATGATGTGGGTGAGCGCAGTAACATTAGTGAAAGTGTTGACCAGGAGAGTTCATCTGTCAGGCACTTAGTGGAACGACTGCACTCATTTTTCCCATCAGCTCTCATTATGGGGACAGATTGCACTGAAAATATTCAGGTACCAACTGCAGCGGCAAACACAAACTCTCAGGAAAATGAAGTAGATTTGTACCAAGTTGATGAGAAATCTGTCAGAACATCTACAACTCTAAATGACCAAAATTCCAGGCCAGTAGGTCAAAGCCCTGTGGAAGAGACGTCAGAAATGAAAACAAGACATAGGAAAAAGAGCAGCACATCAAAGGAAAGGAGACCGAAAATTATTGATTTTCCATCGAATGATCCTGGTGAGGACTCCATTGTGTTCAGATCTGCCAAAGGTAAAAAGAAAAAGAGGGAGAAAAAGACCAAGGTTGTACAACAAACGTCTCATTCGCCACCCGTGATCAGTGCGGAGATCGACCAAGCAGTCACAGAGCAGGCAACACACACTACCGCAGCTTCAGCATTGCAGCCTTCAACTGAGGTTCCCTCTGCTCCCAGCATGTCACTTGCTTGTCCATCAAATGACTTGGACAAACACAGTGAATTGTCTTCATTTGAAAAACAGAGCCCAGATGAGGTAGATGCCTCACTGTCGACTACACATTCCAGCGTGCCTGACGATAGTAGTAAATCAGACCAATTCAGGTTGGAAGATGCCAGCTCATTTCAAACTACATTCCCACATCTACAAAGTCTTTCTGAAGAATTTGTCTCTTCCACTGGTTATATGACCAACACAGCCATTAATATATATACATCACCTGAAGTTTGTCAAACAGATACAGAGGAAATCACAGACATGAGAAAGCCACAGGATGACACCAGTAGTAAAACTGATATTTACAGTGCTCATCCTAAACTATCATGCCAAAAAGACACTCAGGACTTGTCCAGCCAGGGTCAGCCTGCCAGCTTCAATGACCCCGGTATGGATGATGACCAAAGTAATGTAGCTTTAGAACATTTCATTGTGCAAGAACATGTGCCAGAAATTCAGGAAAGGATTAATGAGGTGCAGCAGGAAACTGTTCCTAGTCAGAAATACTCTCAAGGTTTTTCCACTGATAGCCAACAAACTGAGAGCATGAATTTAGCAGTATTACCAGGCAAGGAATATATCAAAGAGAATTCTATCCAGGACAATGTGGTTGATTCTGAAGCTCCAAAGATTGAAAGAGATATGGATGTCCCTGAGAAAAGCAAAGGGTCCAGTGAAGTAGTGGTTGAAGAGACTGACCATGAACACAGTGAGGAACCCACACACGATGTTGATTCATCTGATCAAAAAGAACCTCCTGTGGAGAAGAGAAACAAAGAGAAAAAGGTGGAGTACATCAGCCATAGATTCAATAGCTTGGATTCTACATCTGGATCTGATGAAATCATTGATTTTGTCACTGATCTTATATCTGATGATGATACCCTGGAGGATGGCAGTGACAATGATAAAGAGAAGTCTTCACAAAAGGACTCAATGTCTGCCCCAGAAACTACTACTAATGTCGTAAGGGACCACCAAACTTTGTTAGTGCCAGCAACTGTTTCGAAATCTTCCTCGGACAGCCATATAAGTATGGGTAATGAGTCTCCAAAATCTAGTCATGGACCCCATGGGGGGGAAGAACACAGTGCGGAGGCAAATACTGTTGAGAACTGTAATTCTGATGGACGTGTCTCATCCTCCGCTGATGACTCGCTGTCCCCGACTGTTGTGGGAAGCAGCCCTGAGATCCAGCCACAGAGCATGCCTTTCGTTGGCCTCCAGCCAGCCAGGAAAGTGTCCAAGTACCACAGGTCATCATCCAGCAGCTTCACCCAGAACACTCCACCCCCAACAGAGGATTCTGTTCCTATGACACCACTGACCATGGCCCAGCCCAGGCTGTGCTGGAGATGGCTGGATGCTACCAGTCTTGTCATTGATAATCCTGCAGCTGTGGAGTGGTTATCAAAAACCAACAAAGGTAGTTAAATGTTCTTTCTTTCTTTCTTTCTTTCTTTCTTTCTTTCTTTCTTTCTCTTTCTTTCTTTCTTTCTTTCTTTCTTTCTTTCTGTTTCTCTCCTTTTTATTTATTTGTTTGTTTTAATAATTGTTTACATTGCCAATTTTTTCACATACCATACTTTTCTTTTCGGTTGAAGTGTTTCTCATTTCATACAAAATAAAATGACACTGAAAAGAAACATCGTCAAGACATTGGATATTCTTTTAATAACTTCATTACTGCGTTCTGACCATAGAGTCTGAAAAATTCAGCTACATATTCTGTCTTTATTTTCTTATCGTATTGAAAAGAAATGGAACCAAAGAAGAAGGCAGTCAAAATATCCAGAATACTGCGAGACGACATCATGAAAAAAATTCAGGATCGCAACCGGAAGGAAAATCACAAGTTCAAAACCATAGAGCAAGCTATTTCAAGGGTAAGTAATATTGCCTTGAATAATGTGTGAATTGTGTATGAAAGTCACTGCTAGGTGATAACTGAATAAATGTTAACTGAAATATTTATTTAGAACATATCATGTGGTCATTGTTTGTGCTATCATACGGCCAGGAAATAATTCACTGATTGGGTGAGAATTATGTAAGGAAATATAATAAAGAGCTGTAAGTGAGATAATGGAAATGTTTTTAAATGTTTTTGAGGCATCCAAAACATAAAACATGATTTTAGTTTCTCCTCCCCACCCCCACAACAGTAGAAAAACTTAATTCATAAAAATGTGGTGTTAATCAGTGTGTATGGCCTAAGAAAATCATCATACATATGTGATTTTGGTGGTTGACACAAGAAAAGATAGCAATGTGTTTTGTATTTCATAGACCACTTGGGTGAAGAAGGCTAGCATGCATATGTTTCTGTATGGACGGCATAATCGCTGGGTGCCGTGCAATGTGGAGCTGGAACAGGGCATCAGCAATGTCAGCGATGGATGTTTGACAGTACATTATGAACAGAAACGACAGCAGAAGGTGAGACAGTTTCTTAGGAAAAGTGTGCAGAGATTCAGCTCAGGCTAAAATCAAACAAAAGAGGCCCTTATACTTAAACACCATGGGCTCCCTCTAGACACTTGTTCAGAAGTTCCAGCTTAATCCATTAGAACCCAGTGTATCAAATACAAGGTGTTCCAGAAATCTTGCACCATCCTGTTGTTATTGCATCCTTCACATTTGCATATTGCGTGCTTGACTACTTGAACGAGACCTGTCCTAGCAGATTGCTTGGACGGAGAGATCTTGTGGAATGATCACCCCGATCACCAGAGCTTGTTCCACTTGAATATTTCCTTTGGGAACATCTCAGATCTGTTTGTACCAGAATCCTCTGCACACTCTTGGTGATTTGAAGAATGCAATAATAACTGGGCGCCCAAAGATGACCCCTGAAACCTTCAGGAGTGTGAAAGACAGTTTGGTGAAGAGAATTGATGTGCGATATTTTATTGCAGAGGGTGCCCATTTTGAGCATTTGTTATGATTCCTATCAATAAAGGTGTTTTTGAACTGGATAAAGGTTTTTCTTTTCATTGCTTGCTAGAGAGAGCAAGATGGAGTTCTTGCTCCACATGCGTACTACATCAACAGTGCCTATCTGCCTTGTCAAGACCTTTTACTTTCCCTTATTAGAATAATAAGATATTAGAACACTCCAAAAATCCTTGAATTGTAGACATGATGCCACTTTGATTTTGTTTCATATTTTTTTTAGTATGGATTTTGTTTTAATTTTTGATAAAAGTGAATGTTACCCCAAAATGTTACATAAGATTTGTCTGTGAAAATGACAAGCAGCTAAGCAGGCTCAAAATTTGAGGCGTCCCCTATTTTCAATATTTTTAACTTACTAATACCCTGAATTTGTTGTTTGTCTGTTTTAATATATTGAGTTAGTTATCACTTAATATTCTATATCTTGAAATTCAAGACATTTATATTAAATGATAGAGTTGTTCATAATTGAATTTATCTGTTGTTTATTCCCCCAGCATCTCCAGCTGTCACTGACAGAGATAACATGTGTCAAGGTGTGCAGTGATCTTGACATTCCCGCAGGCTTCACTATTTACACATCAATGACCAACATCATCCACCAGCCGCTTATGCTCCAAGCCAGCTCAGAGAATGAGGCGGCTGATTGGGTAATCTTGTTTAACTCATTCTATCTGGGCTACGAGTTATCTCGTAACGACTACTGATCCGGGCTACGAGATAACTCGTAATGGTTATACCAAACGGGCTTT
>JBCAUA010534959.1:0-16722 GCA_038406235.1 Peronia verruculata | reverse complement strand
AGGTAGGTAGGTAGGTAGGTAGGTAGGTAGGTAGGTAGGTAGGTAGGTAGGTAGGTAGGTAGGTAGGTAGGTTCGTTGTGTATTTCCGGGTGCATCTGGAATGGATGAATAAAATAATTATTTCATTTAAAATCTGTCTGCATATTCAAATATTTTACCGAAGACCATTTAGAAATTTTACTAGTTCTATTCTACGAGAGAGAGAGAGAGACAAAGAGAGAGAGAGAGAGAGAGAGAGAGAGAGAGTGTATGGGTGTGCGTTCGCGTGTACATGCGTGCGTGTGTATGTGTGTATGGCTGTGTGTGTGTGTGTCTGTGCGATACCTGTGAATGAATATGTAGGTATGGAGGTATATATGGTATGCATATGGAAGTTGTTTAATGTATCTTTGGGCTGTATACTCTTCATATATATTTTTTTTTTTTTAATTCAAGGCCAGCCTAGCAGCAGTGAGGCATTCCGCCTAACATCTTGCTTGCCTGAATGTTCACATTCAATCTGCAGGACCTTTTACCCAAAACAGTGCCATGTTCACGTTGACTTAACGAGTATGTTCTTTTTTATTGGTAATTTTTTTCCAACTATCTTTTACTAATTGGACATCATCAATGGAATGGTCAAATATATTCATCTTGAATGAGGATCAAACTTAACGATTTGAAGTGATGGCATTCAAAAGTGACTCTCTTGCCTTCATGTACAAGGTATGTGCGAGTCGGATGTTTCCTGATCGCTGATTGGCTGCTGTGGACTTTCGTGACGTATAATGCGTTGTCAAAAAAAAAAAAAAAACAGCTGGGCTGATAATGCATTTGTCACGAAGACCAAACTTTGACCATTGGAAAGAGGTGGAAACAAGGCGTTTTGTGAAAAGATGATTGAACATGCATGTCCATGGTTCTCTGTTCAATCACTTAAGGTTGCTAAATCAATTTTTAATGATTTGGCGCTTAATGCGTTTTGTCACGCAGCCCTTCATAAATCTTTTTTTTTTTTTAACTACCTATGGACTACCTATTTTACTATCAAGGAGGTCAGCAAATGCAAAGGTGAAAGGGAGGGAAGGCCTATAACAGAAGCAACTGTGTTATTTCCCACTGGATCTGGAATCCACATTAAAACTGTTTTAACCTGTGTGATCAGACAAAAATTCAAGATGTCCCACAACTTATCAGTAATAGCACAATTTGATAATTTACCTTCAACATATAAAAAAACATCTGACCAGATATATCCATGGATGTTTGATGCATTGCACTGAATCACCTGGGAGTCATCTTTCTCCAAGTCTCTGAAGGATAATGTATTGTTTTTGAAACTTCGTCGTGTATTTCCAGGTGCATCTGGAATGGATGAATAAAATAATTATTTCATTGAAAATCTGTCTGCAGTTGCTGCATATTCAAATATTTTACCAAAGACCATTTAGAAGTTTTACTAGTTCTATTCTACCACAAATGCTTTATTTCTACATTGTCACAAGTGCTTTGAGAACTACATGTTGTTGTGATACTGCAATAATTATACATGGTGAATCACACTGCAAAGAAAAACATATTGTCGGCCGGCTGATGAAATCGTGATGAGGGAAATTCTAGAGGAGAGACAAAAAAACTGATTACCCCAGTAAAAAGAAGAGTCTAACTGCATAATTCTGTAGTGTTGCATTAGACAGGTGATGTAGTAAATGTCTTTCCTTGTTTGTATAGTTACTTCTTAAAGTGAGGGATTCACAATTTGTAAGCTACGAATCCCATCTGATGAAACCGAGAATTCCACATGATTGGAATTCAGGGTTTCATCGGATGAAATCTGGCAGCTGCTTGTTGAGTTCACAAGTGCTGTACATTGGTGAATGGGACCAAGTGAGATTTTTTCATGTTTACTAAGACTAACATCACACTGAATGACATACAATGAAGAATTATACATGCACATACAAATAAATGTTGATAAATTCCAGCAATACTAACTCTATCATCCTTTAGTAGGCCATAAAAAAATATCCTCAAAATTACAGTTTTAACTTGAATCAGCATTGCTTGTAGGCTGAATATTCTTGTACCCTTCTGACTGTGTCTCTCTCTATCTCTCTTTTTTCTCCCTCTCTCTCATTTTTTGTCTCCCTCTCTCTCTCTTCCTGTTTGTCCTTTTTTTTTGGTTCGTTATCGAAAACAATGATAGATGGTACGAAAATTTTATTAGTTAAAGAAATAGTACAAAGGAAATGGAAACTTGGATTCCAATCGATTGTAGTAAGAAGAGAATGATTTAAGAGACATACATATGCTGTGTAGACCTTTTATTATTTCTCCCTCTCTGAAACAAATCTGACTGTCTATTCTTTCTACTCTTTCTGTCTCTTTTTTTAGCTCTCAACAAGATACATGGATGCTATGAGCATTTCAATTTTCTGGGCATAAATGAAATAAAAAAAAAATGGATTACATCAAACTGAAAGCTGGAAAAAAGTTAATTCAAAATAAGATTGCATTTGTGAAACTGATCTTTCTCAAAATTCTCTCTCTCTCTTTTAAACACACAAACAAATACACACTCTTTCTCTCTCTCTCCCCCTTTCATGAACAAAGTTCATCCCTGATCAGTGAGGAGAAATACTTAATAACTAATTTTTAAATTGGATGATTGGTATCTTATGGGCTGTCCTTGACACATTTGTGAAGCACAAACATTGTTATTCTGAACACCTTTGTATCACAAGAGGTGAAAAGAGAATGAAAAAGATTGTTCACAGACATCAATAAAATAGTGGTGGAAGCTATCATACAACTGATGATAGTTATTTAGGATGGCCAATTTGAGACTCTGAAAGTTGCCATATTTTTTTCTTCATGGAAGTTTTGTAGTGCTCGGGATGGGAGTACTTAGATTTGTTTTGACTGACCCCTGAATTTGGACAGAGCTTCCCAGTCCTCAAAGTGTAGTTTGTGTCCATTCCATCTACTTGATGAATACGAATGTCATCATTAGCCCTTCCTGGGCTAATTGATACAGTGCTGACCATCTGGGAGTAGTCTATAAATAAGAACTGGTGGTTAAGGCTCTTCACGGGCATAATTTCTGAGATGGGTTCTGGAAGTTAGGGAAACTCGAGTCCATGGGGTTGTAGTTTTAGATCTTCTTCAGGAGACCTCCTTGTGGGGTGTGTCCTGTGAGTAAGTACTTGTGCTTGATGTCCATTTTCATCTTGGCTGTGAAAGTACTCAACACTCTTGACTAGGTGGCATTATTGTTGCAGTGCCCATACCCATCACTGTAGGCGATGACTTTCTTGACATGCGTGCATGCACAAAAACAAAGAGTCTATGATGCAGTTGGTGAACTCCTTGGCTGTAAGAGCACCTCTCCCTCATGGCAAAAGTAGAAGACAGCATCATGAGTAGTCACATCAACTCTTTCATTGCCAAGAGGGAATTATTATTAATTAGAACATTTATTCTGCAATCCATTCTGTATTAAAATTGATGACTTATCTAGAGCATCAAAGGCCAACAATCTTAGGGCTACCCGGTGCTTGTGTTTTTCCTGAACCAAGGTCAACTTACTGGGTGTCAAGTTTAAATGATATTTAAATTTTTCTAATGATTATGTTCTTGGCAATCAAAGACTAAAGATTCTGAAATTGTGTACCATGAATTTGGTTTCGTGGTATTTACACACGGCATTGGTAGCCGGTACCAGAACTACTTCCTGTAAGTCCATACAGATGACGTTGAGACCACTACATGACAAAGGCAAGCCCTTACTATTGACATGCTCTTTTGCAGTTCTCTTTTCCTCTGCCATATAAGCTTCCGACACTTCCCAGATTACAGGTCCTGACTCAAAGATTATGCACAGATCACACCTATCCTTTTTCAACTGAAGATAAACATGTTCTAAGTTTCCAGGGTCTCTTTGAGGATCTTGATTGATCTTCTTATTCATTCTCCAAACTTTGACACTCTTTTAAAAGGAATCAAGGTGGAATCGAAAAAGGAACTGTTTACTATGTTACCAAAACATGGTACAAGATATGACTTTCCTGAAAATTAGCAGCAGTAGTGAGATGGGACTTTTGATAAATTATCTCTACAAATTTAAAGAACGCATCAAGAGTAATGTGGGTTGTTAGGTCTGGAACAATCCTGCTCGGTTCAAATGCAGTCTACGCATAGTCTGCCTATTGACCAGTTGTGGACAGAGATAGATCCCAGCCCACAAAAATGTTCCAGTCATTGTTGTTGTTTTTTTTTAAATTGTGGATCTAAGTATGCAGAAAGAACATCAAAACATACAATCTTTAGCAAAGATGTGCTTCGTGATCCACCTGAAAGATGTGTCGCCTGCCACCATTTAACTGAAGCCTTTAAATAATATAAGTAGACTTCTGAATCCTAAGAAAGTACATGTGGGACTATCTTTAAGTGCAGTCCCAGTTTGATGAGAAGTTTATGGTTTGAACTTTGAAAATTTTGCCCTGACAGCGACAGCAACCGTCTCCCCATACTCTGCATTAATTTAATTGTCAAAGATTTTCAAAATGCCTAACGTACACATGGGACTTCTGACAGGTTGGGCTTGATTGAGATGTTCTTCTCTGTTTTGCTAGGCAGGCTTTCTTAAGCCTTTCAAAGTTTCAGCCACCTGATAGGGACTATCTCAGCATCTAGTCAAGTCGGGACACAGCAAAAGTTGTCAAGTGAGAGTTCACACAAATACCAAACCATCTCCCATCACATGTCCTAAGGATCAGAGCGAAATGATAAGAAAGGCCAGTAGCTTTTATTGTTTCACCTTTATGTTTAAGGCTTCATTGTGGAATGTGACTGTTTGTATTATAGACCGCCCTGGTTGGATTTGTCCTACTGGATAAATGAAAACAAGACGACACAACATATCACTGGCCACCCGCAGATCAAAGGCGTGCCACTGATTCACGAGTGTCACTGACAATACGGCTGTCTCGAGCAGTGTGTTGAAATTGTGAATACCACACTCACACTGAATTCATGGTTTGATCAGGCAATCTTTAAGGACAGTGACAAATTCATGATTTGATTATGATACAATATTTCGGGTTTCCTTTAATATAATTGACTCAGAGTGAAGTATGTGATGTATTTTACTTAAAAGCATTGATTTTTGAGAAAACATGATTTTGTCAAAAATGTGGAATTCACGATTTTATCAGCTGAACAACGACATATGAAAATATAGGTTCACATTGTTTTTCCATGTAAAAAAGAACTCACTGACTCTGACACACACACACAAAAAAAAAGCTTCAAATATAACTAAAGGGAGACAGGTGAGGGGTTGTGAAGATATGGTTTGATCTGAATACTCTATAACTGTCTCAAGAAAAAAGATAAATTCTAATTGACGAACAGGGTTGATGCCAATGTAGAAGATGACGTCTTTTGAAGAACATGAGTTCCAAGGAACTGCCATCTCATGGCTAGGTAAATGATGAAACTGTACCTGAGACTTTTTGAGAATCATTCATCTAAAAAATAAGACCTGAATTTCTGCGTGATCATAGAAATAAATTTCACTTAATAATGCATAAAGAATCACTCCTGCTCTTCCTCACATAACACAATAGCAAATTATTCTAAAACTAAATGTTCTCTGCTATCAAGGTAACAATTTTCTACCAAACTGAGACACAATAGCAGCTTACAAACTATTTACAAATTTTGGTGTGATGGAATGACAAGAACAAATGCTCACCACAATATAAATCATTTCAAATACTTCATTTGCAGAATTTGTCTACAGCTTTGAATAAAACCACTATGCATCAAAAGAAATATATTGTACAAGGAAAAATACATTTTTTACAGAAGTGTGTGATTGTGTGTTTCGGAGGGAAAGGGGAGGAGGGGTTTGAGGTTAGAAAAACCTAATCTGGGTCATATTCTGGTGTCTGTAAATTTTATTCAAATACTGTAGTTCAAAATTTCCACTTTCACAAACAATAGTCATGAACTTGGATTGGAGAATTAAAAAGAGTGTAATTTGAAGACTTCTGAAGCATCCCAAGTATGAAACATGAGTTTGGTTGTCATTGTAAAAAATATGAAATTATTTTCCTCACATCTGATTCTTTAACTCTTTAACTACCATGAGCCGTGTTTCATGGCTCAAGCCACTTCCAGTTTTGGACCGCAAGCCATGTTTCATGGCTCAGAGTAGAAGCCCATGAATTTGGTCTCTAATTGTAAAACTATCTGGCCACAATGCTATCTGGCAACAGGAAAGTTCATCTAGTGAAAAAAAAAGACGCAGTAATTCTGATTCAGTGAATTGTATCTTGTTATTATTCGTCATGTGTTATTCATGGAGTGTACTGTAATGTTTATGGAGCCAAGGTATAGGATAGCTGGCTGTCTAAAAGTTTTGTATGCTGAAAATGCCGGAGAAATGATAAATTTATAGGCACAAGAAGGTGGAGAGGGAGTGACATTAGTAGAAAGTCACTAGATCCAGTCAACTTGAGTGACGGGATGAACAAAAGTGGGCGTGGTCAGCCAGCTGTGACACTAGATCTACATCTAAGAACAGGAAAAGACTATAAAAAGACCATCTCCTCAAATTGTAGATGAACATGGATTAAGATCCAGACCAACACAGGCACACTAAGCTCCAATACAAACAGTAACATTTGACACAGTCTGTATTATACCTATTGAAGTCAAGGACAGTGGTGTTTCTTACTTTGTGACCATGTCAGAATTTTCCTCAAAACTTTTTTCTTTATGAATGGATCTGTATGAAACTTTTGTGGATTGTTGGTACATGCATTGTACATATGAGGAAGAAGTTTCAAGTCAAAAGAATAAAATAGTACAGAAATCAGTCAAGTGTAAGTTGGACATTTGTGGTTACTTTGCATAATTATTTTTTCTATGTAATTATTTCTTCCCCAGAAAACCAAAGTTTTTTGCATAAAAATTAAATTTAGACTGCAGATTGAAGTTCATATTAGCTTCATGTGCATATGCAACACTTATCGATTACTTCTGAAAATAAAGTCTAAATCCACTGTATAAGTGAGGGAGGTGTTGTTCCCAAAAGTGAGTCAGTAATGAGAGTAAGAGATAAATGGTCAGTCCTGCGGTGGAAAACCCCCTGGTGGTCAAAGAGTTAATCTTTAAAGCCCAGAAACTAAAACAGATTGGTTCTCTAATTACAAAATATCAATTCTGATGTTAATCCATACAGTAAGGTATTTTTGAAGTCTCAAATATGAATTTTGGAATAAATATCAAAGAAACAAACAGTTTCTCTCATGTATAAAAATAACTCACTAACTTACACCAATATTGACACACCAATACTGACATGCCAGATAGATTGTTGAATACACATACACTTTCATTCAATATGCAAAAAGTATTTTCAAAATATCTTCCAACCTTTTTTAAGAATTCAGGAACTGCTTTTTTATTCTTGAAATCCAATGTGGCTACTGCTAATTATGCAATATCAGTGGTTTCCTTGTTGTTTGTTTTATGTCTGTAAGGCTATGGTTGACTCTGCTATCCTCCAAAAACAATAAAATAAGTTATATTTACAGTTCTTGGCTTTTTCATTCATGTCCCCTTTGAACATCAAAATCATATATATATGTATGTGAACAGAGCTATATCTCTGCCTATCTACTTTTTCATGATTGAAATACATTTACAACATCTGTTGCACTGAAATTTATCCTGGAATGTCAGACATCTGGAAATTACAGTTCATATTTACGTTCAATACAATGTTCTACAAAATACTCAGAGACTAACAAACAAACAGTTTGCCTTACACTGTTCTTGGCGTCCTCAAAATGTGTAACTGATTAATTCAATGCTAATGCACTAATTAGACCAATGTGATTTCTCTAAAAATATAGAATTTTACACTATTTGTAAAAATTTGCCCACAGCTATGTCATTATGCATACCTCTCATGTCATATCATATATTACAATAGGTATTGTAGAAGTTCTCTCTTTCTTTGGAACTGAGTTATTATCCATGCAAATAATTAGTAGAATCACCCTAAAAATTTTGTTAAAAGTTTATATTCCCTGTTGTGACATGAAAATCAGTGCCAAGTGTGCAGTTTTTACTGTCTTCTGTGTCCACACTTTATATTTTCCATATTGGTAGGTGTCATAGTGTCATTTTCCGCATCTGAACCATTGCAAACACATTCTAGTGCGTAGACAGCCAAGAATATGATTGACAATTCACTATTTTGATTGTGTGTACACATGAAATCTTAATTTGATGAGTTCACACTCAGAGGATTAGACTAATTCTAAAGTGAGGGAAACTACATTAAGAATCACCATTGAAAAACGTTCCACTAAGATATGCAGTTCCACAGTTTGCGCCCAACAGTGACAATGTAAGTAGAATTTGTGAAATGAATTCATTTCTTCACCTGTAATATATCAGTGCTTTAAATTTGCATTTTATGCTTACAATTCACCTTCTTGCTCTGCTCCATGTATTTTTCTTTGATGAAGATTTTTCTTTAATTCATTCAAATTAATAATAGTTTGCCTTCAAATAATTCCAAATTTCACCGAGTAAAGCAACTTGCTAAAAAAAAAATGTTCCATAAAAAGAAATGAACAAAACAACTACAAAAAAAAAAACTGGATAAGACAACTCATTTGAAAATGAGCATGTTTTGCTCACTCAGCCAAGTTGTCATGACATCTAGTTTAAAATATCTGTTCCTTCACAACATAATAATACTTTTTTCAACCCCATTTTCAAGTTAACATTTGCTATGCCACAGAGCTTATCTATCTGAGACAAAGTTATGTTTACCTTCAAGGGGTTTTCCATTAATGAACCACTGCACAGTTGGATCAGGTGTGCCCTTAGCTTTACATTCAAAGGTAGCACTTTCATCTACACCAACAACCTTATCATGAGGTTGCGATATCCACCGAGGTGCAGCTGAAACAAATCAGATGGAGAATAAAGTAAGAATGAAGATGAAAAGGTAACTTAAATATGGCAAAATTGAGTAAGTAGAGTTTCCAATGTTCTGGTACTGAAACAACTGTAACATAAAATACAGTGGTCTCCACCTAAGAACCTGGTTGTCGGGAGACAAAAAAAGCAGGCTCTTAGGCGGACAGGTTCTTAGGCGAATTGAAAAATTACGCATACCATCTGATTAGAGATTGTCTTCACTACTATGATTAGTTGAAACGGATTATCGCTAGTTAAAGATTTATCTTTACGAATAAGTACAGCCTTCATCCTTGTGTGTGTTATAATTAGATGTAGCAATTCCTGATCTTTTTAGCATATAGCTACATCAATACTGCCCAGCGCTTAAAAATGCCATGTGAGTTTTCACATAACGGTGTCATTGTTGAAAACATGATATTGCTATACTACATATCCCACAGATAAATGCATGAGCAAAACAGCTGACCTGTCAGGAGGCTAAATTTACACCTCCTTATCCACAAAGCCAATCACAAGTGCTGTCCTATGTGTTGTCAAACAAAGAAATGGTTAAGGGTTAGTCAACAATGTGACCTGATTATGCAGTCATACATCTGTCATCACTTCCACCCCTTTGTCTACCTGTTCCCTCCACCCCCGTCCCCATTTTATTGCACATCTGGCACTGCGTTTCTCTCAAGTGGACAGTATGATATGGAACTAAACCATAAGTCCTCGGGTATCTTGGTCCGACACCAGGCTCTGAGATAATTTTTTTTTTTCTATTTCTGAGTGCCCAGAGTGGGTTCTTAGAGGGGTAAATTAAAGAGGAAAAATTCCGTTTTGCAGCAGAGGCAGGTCCTTATGTGGATCCAGTTCTTAGGCGGAGACAACTGTATATGTTAATACATGATCGTGTCCATTTTTAAACATGCTGAAACAAAGAACATAATTATTCCTAAATCTTTCTCAATTTTGGTCAACTTCAACAATCACAAATGAAAAAATTAAACATAATGACAGAAGGGCAAAATTTCTGCAACAAGTCAAAATTTCTATCCAAAAAACATATGCAAGTTACAACCAACATGTAATCTATAAAAATAAGAACTAGCTCTATAATAATACTGAGACATGATTTACCTTCCACTGTGAGTGTGAAAGTATGTGACCTGGGATCCCTTTGCACACTGTTTCTGCCCATGCATTTATATTCTCCTCCATCTTCAACCTGGACAGGATCAATTATCAGTTCATGATAGTCAGTTCTCATACGGCTCTTGTCCAAGTTGCCATTAACTTTCATCCAAGTGACTTCAGGTAGGGGCCTATGAAAAAATTAAGACATACATTTTGAAAAAGCCACTCACTTGAACCATAACCTTGAGAAACCATGGAAGATGAGCATGCATTCTCAACATTAACTATTAATTCCCCAGTCAATTTATGTCCTTCATACAGAAATGAATACAACATTAAGTTTAAAAAATCAGACTAGTAAACAATTCAGCAAGTGACCATTTATCTCTTACTCTCATTTCATATTTCATAAACTATTCAGAAAGGATACTGAAATTTTTTTCTTGCGATATACCTTTTGTATGCTTGGACTAACCTATTTCTATGGCCATATTGGATTCAAATTTGGCAGAAGTGTGCATAAATGCTTTATGAGGCCGAAACAAATTTTTCATAATTTTTTTCAACAAAAGACTGGAAGTTTGATCTGAGGCATTTCTGTTTCGAAAATCAAAATGAAGCTAGAAACCTGAAATTTTCCAGGAATGATTTTGTATGATAAGAGAGGTTTTAACTACTTTAGAATGTCTGGATCAGCTAGAAGCAATTTTTGGAAAGTCTGCTCCTCTGCTTACAGATAGAATCAGAAATTTTCATGTGGCAGAAAGACCACCAAAGCAGACTCCTCCACTGGAGGTCCAGCCTCTGTAACTACAAATGAAAAAATAGGAACTGTGCAAAAGCTGGTGGATCGAGATGGAGAATAACATATGAGGAAACACAAGAGGAACTTGACTTTCCATCCACAACTGTCTCTAAAATATTACATGAACATTTAAAGCAAAGAAAGGTCTGTGTCTGGTTGGTACTTCATGGCATGACTGAGAAAAGGGCAAGGGCTAGGGTTGAATTTTGTCAAAACAGACTTAAAGAATAATTTATGATGAAGGCCAGCCAAAATATGTGTATAAAATCATGACTAGAGATGAAACATGGGTGTACTATTACTATCCTCAATGCAAGTGGCGAAGTATGTTGCTCTGCTGCTCTATCTCCATATTTTGCATTGTGAGAAAATTGATGTTTTGTGTTTAGCAACTAGGTTTTTGCACAAAAGAAATAAGTCATTTCAAAATGATGTTCAAAATCTACCTGTCTGGACAAGTCATTGGTGAAATAATTACTTTATATGGTAGACTTTACTACCCATCTTTGATATGACACTTTGTCTCCAAAAAGCCCAAAAGTAGATAGAGCAACCAAGAACTGAGCTTGTGGAGTGTTGGATGGGTGCTGGAGATGATCCACCTATCAAATTTATCAAATTTAAGCAATCCCAGAACACTGGTAAAATGATGGTGGTGATTTTTTGGGGGCCTGAAAATGCAGCCATACTATGACAATTCCTACAGAGGAACAGAGGACTTTTACCACCCTATGGTATATCAACAACTGTTCACCAAAGGCCTTCCGCGAGTAGGTATAAAAGCATCTGAGGAGGACAGCTGAGGGCTTAAGCTCACCACGACAAGACAAGTGCTCACAAACATACATGACTTTGGAGTATTTAGAAACTGAAAATGTAAAATCTCTCCCAAACCTGCCTTACTCACCGCACCTACATCCTTTGACTTTTCGTTATTCCCATTGGTCAAAGATCAAATGAAGGGGAAGTGATTCAGTGACAAAGAAGAAGATCCTTTTTATGTTATAATCAAGAGGACACGTGCTGAAGAGTGGAACCATTACTTTGTCTTTTGGTGTAGGGCGATGCAGCTGTAAGCAAATTCTATAGAGAGCACTTCAAGAAGCTGTAAAATTGTCAGCTTTCTAGGACCAGTAGAATACAGCTGGTCCACTCATAAAAAACCAGTCTGACAAACATACAGTTGAAGACAGAAGACCCTAATTTCTCAGGGATCACAAAATGCGTCTCAGACTTCCAAGATTTGAGATTTCCATGACAGACTGTTTTCATAAAGGAATAGAGGGACTGCAAAAGGCGACACAACCACAACGGCACTAATGTGGTACAAGAAGTAGAGATTAGAGACTCTCAATTTGTCTAATGACGTCATCCATAATCTTTCTGACAGTATGTCACCATTGGCGATGGGCCTGTGCAGGCATCACATCAAGCAGGCTATGGTTATACCTTGCAATACAGGCAGCATGTGTGGCCTAGTCCAACACACCCTCATTTACCACAACAACCCCACCTGGTGATTCATCTTCAATGAGACCCCTGTTAAATGCCTGTCCCGGATTATAGTCCGTGGGTTCAGGACTTGGTCTTTCAACCTCCTGGGTGGAGGTTATCTCGCATATAATGAGACCCAAATTTAGATCTACACTATATACTGCCTACCCCTGCCACCCCCCTACATCTTTTCCATATCACCAACAGCCTGGGATAAGCTAGGCCACACAAAAAATGGGCCTAATAAGACATTCTATTGGTTTGAAATTTGGTAGAGGACAAAGAATTCGATCCAGAATTATGTGTTGAGAGTTTGAGATAATCACGTTAAAAAAATGAAGAAAATATAGGGATTTAAACAGAGGCGATAACAGGATAACAGCATTTGACATGTCTGTGAATAATGAAATGTGCTCAACAATAATTTCGTTAACATTTTCCAAAAGTAATAAAAAGTATATCCCTATAATTTTTACCAGCAACAAATGTTTCATGAGACATAAATACAAATCAAGAAATTTCCAACTTCAACATTTGCATAATTTAAGTCTTTGTGTCTCTATCTTTCAATGATTTTTATCATTGATTGGTCTGCAATTTATGCATGACTTCTCACTTTATTTTACAGAGCAAGTTATTTGTGAACAGATCTGCACTAGTAATAGTAATATGTGGCAGTATCTGTGAAAAGGGCCCAGATGTCGCAAGGACAGTAATTGAGAACAGGGGGAAAAATGGTCAGAAATTAATTTTCCTACGTCATTTTTTTGTCTTAAAAGCTTCATTGACATCTAAACTGTTAGTTCACAAAAGATTTTACCAATCAAAAGCTTATAAATATTTTTCAGCAAATATTTTGCCAACCATATAGAATGAAAAAATAAGCAAAATTCAATTTTTTTTCCATATTTAACCATCGTTTTCCAGGACTCTTTAGAAGGCCCTGCATATTGTTACACCACATCATGTTGCATCATGTTCAGGAAATGCTTCAGAAACTGTCAAAGATTGCTTGAATACCATAAACATGTTACTTTGTGGCAAAGCATGCAGGGCATAAGACTTTCAATCAATGCAAACTTTAAACGCGTTTTTCTCAAAATGACATTTTCACAACTCGTGACACTAAATTGATAATATCTTGACAACTAATCAAGATTTTTTGATGATTTATAAAGCCAAATCATCAGGAGATGTTCTTCTATTCAGGAAACCAATAAAATGATTATGTCCAAAAAATGCAATCTGAGCCCTTTCAGCATGGAGGCTCACATATTAAGTCACTATTCTCATACTATAGCAGTGGTATTACAATAATGTACTATTTTTTATTTTTTTCAGCACAAAAATCTTTTAATTTACTCACTGCCCTGCAAAGATACATTTGAACTTTGCTTTCCTGCCCTCGAGTGCCATAGTGTGATCATCTGATGACCACAAAAGCTGTACTCCATACTCCTGGATTGCCCCTGTAACAAACAGAATGCAATAAAATCATTTTTATGCCTGGTTTTCTCTATACATAAATGTATTTTCAAATCGAAGATCTAGTCATCAGAACTGATGGCTTTTTATTGATCAAGATTTTGCTGTTCTCAGATTTAAATTTATAGTCAACAAAAAATGCAATTTCTACAGCCTCAGTAATATATGGGAAAATAAGAAGGAATCCTATCACAAACAAAAAAAAAAAAAATATTTCAACCTCTGGAACTGTGACCCTACAATGCCTTACTGACCTTGTCAATCTGCATTGTCAGTACTGGTGCTTAGACTCAGGGTGTTTTTGCTATGACTTTAGCCTTGGCTTCAGAGTGACACAATGCAGGCCTAGACTGATCACCATACTGGCCAATGTCTTCCTCTAATCCCTCCCCTGACTCCACACTTTCTTCACATATAAAAATATTTGCATTGAGCCAATGATAGGAGAAGGGGTTGTGTTCACAAAGACATGTTAGTCTCATATGGGTGCCAATTTTATCACTCCTTGTCACGCAGACCATTCCCATTACAGATTTGTTCATAACCTGATGGACTTCACATAGGGGTGTATTTACGTTCACATTATAGAATCTTAGCCCCAACTGCAAGCTATCATCCCTGTGACCATGTGAACTTACATTGTTGTTGTTAGATCAGACTGCAAATGTTGAAAAGAAATACAGTCGACTACACCCGCATTGAACCCTCATGAATTAATTTTCAGATGTCGATCTTTTTTCTTGGAACAGGTAAAAACGCTTCTCAACTTTACTAAAAATCAACTCATGAATCGACGTCGACTCATCTGTATTCACAACTGAGTCGATCTTGTTTTCCTGTCCTCAAACTTGTAAGATCAAAGGAAGAAGCAATGCCTGAGTCTCAGCTTGCGCGGTACTTCATCTCAAAACATTTTTGCTCTTCCCATCACGAGATAGCACAACTGTCGGATACCTTCAACTGTCAAATTGATTCACTAGGCAGGACTAAACCCTTCCTCAGACTATGTGATCAGAGGCCGAACAGCCATTGTCTCCTCCTCCTCCTTTTCACATCTCATCCACGATCTTCCCTGTCTAGCTGTGGATGTTTTGTACTCACACCACACACCACCACCCCATTGTGAATGTGTGATGCAAATTCGAGTACGGATGGGAGGAAACAATGTGTCAGCGATCGCCTTTGATGTGGAGAATTCTCCAACCACATCACTGTTCTCGCATGGACATTCCCCAAGAAAACCCCAGGGAGTCAGCCTATGTTCTTCTCACCATGAGAAACTTGCTCCGGATTAAAAGGTGGCATGGAGTTATTTTTTTTAACCCCCCCCCCCCCTTCTCATTTTTACTTGCAATTTGGCCGTTAGACCTGGTTACACTTTTTCACTAAGCTATTGCAGTCAAAATGGTCACCACCCTGCCTGCAGATAGATTCATTGCAAATAATGTTTATCATCTTAAAAATGCCTAGTACACAACATGAAATGGTGGGAGAAGTAATGGAGGGTGATGAAGCTGCCTATGCCGATTGTGTTGAGTTGAAAATGAAAGGTCAGGAAGCAGGTTGGGAGCGGTGGACATTATCAGTTAACACTGACAGTGAACGCTGATAACAATACATGTATTATATTAAAAGACAACCACAAGTGAGGTTGACCTCACTAAAAATGAATGGAAGAGATCAAACTTCATGCTTGATGAAAGAATGTGTAAGGGGAAGTAAACATTATAATGCCTGACAATAAGACACTCCAAATAAGTACCGGTAGTGTCTAATTCTGTAGTCTTTATTGACACACAGGTGAGTTGAACTATGGATGAGTCAATCTTATTTTTCCTTCCCCATGACATCGACTCATCCGTATTCCACTGTATATACAAGTGATCTAATGATGGCACAAAGTGAGAGCACAAGAGAACAATCAGATATATAAAGTAAGAGATACATAGGTTCCTTTAGCTTTCATTCATGGTACTTATAGCTCACTTATACTGTCAAGAGTTTGATCACTGGTCACCGCAAAAGGTTGAGTGGGTCAAGTGGTCAGGGGAGTCTGAATTGTTATTCAATTTGGTATAAACAAAGCATGTTTTGCTTTACCTGTTGTATAAATTCATGGTTCCCATTTCTTGGGTTAGGGCATCATTTCCTAGCCATTTATATTTCCTGATTTTAAACTGTGGGGAAAGGCAGGGGGCTGCTCAGAAAATGTGATTTTGGGCTTTTGTTTTCTCTTAAAAGTCCTGCCTTTTCTGAAAATAAAAATAGCCTTTAACAATGGCTATGCCCTTTCTAATATACTTGAGCCACCATCATTCAGTGATCCAATGGATACCTTGACCTACCATCAATCATGATTTGGCTTCCTCTGATTGCAATGGTAAATCATCACTATTTGACCAGATGCAGGCAGAGGATGCATAAAACAGTTGACAATGACCTCCTCTAGAAATATCCTTAGCCCTAGTGCCAGGGATGGACATTGGGTAACGTTACGTTCTATATACGTCTTTCAACCTCCTGATGGAGGTTATCTCGACGGTTCTTTGTTTAAAAAAAAAAAAATCCTGTTTAGATTAATAATACAAATCGTGTCTTAAAACCTTTATCTTTACTTTTGGAAAAGAGGTTGGGGGGGGGAAAGCAAAAACAAAACTTATAATAATAATAAATCCTGTCTTAAAAAATCAAAGAGGTGTTAAACGGTCTTCCAACATGAGGGTCTGAGAGTATGCTTAATTCAGTTAACAATATCTGGACAACATTTATTATATTATTTACATTATGTACATATTGGGGATTCCCTAGGTCGAATTTGGGGTATAAGG
>JBCAUA010534848.1:0-11032 GCA_038406235.1 Peronia verruculata | reverse complement strand
AGTGAGAGAGAGGACAGAGAGAGAGAGGGGGGGGGGGGGAGAGAAAGGGAGAAGGGAGGGAGAGAGAGAGGGGGGGAGAGGAGATTGACGTCGGACAGGTCACGTGGGCTGGTGGCCATGACCCAACTTGAACATTGTCAAATTGTGAGACTGACGGGTGGAAAATTTCTTGACTTTTGGTTGCTGTTGCATGGATTGCTGTATAAAAACAGACACACAGACAGACAGACAAGCATGCACATCTCAACACTGAGAACTTCAGCAGTCCATAACTGTCTCACATAAGTGTTGTCTGCAAAGAAAGTAAGAGAGCAACTCGTTCATTGTAAGATTGTGCAGAGAAATGGCTTTACGATTTAAGAGAGAGAGAGAGGCGTATGTCGGTGGGGGATCAAGAAAGATCAGACTGAGCCTGGCTACTACTCCAGGCAAAACACAATCACTCTGACGTAAACATGGTCTAACATTGTACACATTAAACCAATAAATTCTACTTCTTCTTAATCTTCAAACGAGTTTAAATGTTCAACTGTAGATTCCAGCTATGTTTGCCTTCCACCCAATCATGAACAGGTCAGAAGCTCTCGTCATCATCCTGGAGGACCAAAGCACAGATCAGATGTCAAATGCTGATATGACCAAGACGTTCCTCACCACCACACAGGCCCTAGCGGTAAGCAACATTTTCATAGCTCACCTGATATTGTTTTCACCACCCACTGCCTGACTGCCTTTTTTAAGTGATCTAAGAAGTGGATTAATCTCTGGCTATAAACTCAGCCGGAAACAGCAGGGACAACATGATCTTCTTAACAGGCCAGAAAACTGAACTTTGTCCTCCACAGCAGTGCTATAGAAGCCAACATGGTGCCAATGATCAGCCAATGATCAGCCTGGGCTTATTGGGAGCGAAGTATGCACAGTGTATATATGGATGCTGATAATGTACAGAATGCAGTCCCACTGCCTGGAGAGGGGGAAGGGGGAAGAGGGAGAGTCCTGGAAGTGATTTAAAAAACAAAAACAACAATAACATTATTGCTACAGATAGACAATTCTGAGCCTTTCCATCAAATGCAGCATGTTCATATTAGGAGAAAACTTTTTAAAAGAAAGTTTGAAATCAAGAAAAAGAAAATAACCTACTCAAAAGGTTGCCATGGCAACGTCGCCGCCTTGCTTGTTGGATACTTTGTCAAATTTCAATGGAACCTGAATGATCATGTGGGTCAAATTAGATAAGAATGGGTCCAAAACTAATAATCAAGTTTGTGATCAAAATAGTGAAAGAAAAATCAGATTCTAGAAGCACGTGTAATTTTGATGATTGTTTGTTTGTTTGTATGTCTGATCTTTAAAAGGAAAATTTGACATGGAGAGTTTCCTAATCGGCTTTCAGTCTCCAAACAGATACTAGCCCAGTTCTCCCCGTGACTTTTTCTCTTCATTTTGCCATTCCTGGCCTTTTGTTCATATCTTTTCTCAGACTTCCTCCCTACCTGGTAGAAAAATTCCTCAGGTGGAGCGAGACAGGTGACGGTCTTCAGAGGAAGAGTGGGTTCTTTCATCAGATGTTTCGGCCTTTAACTTCCTGACATCTTCTAGAACCCCGGCCACACCGAGGTCATGATTCCCGATGTCCGTCACCCACCTTTTTTTTCCCCTCAGGGATTCTGGCGAGATTTGAACCGGTGCCGTTGGGATTATAGTCCAGTGCTTTAACCACTACGCTAGAAACCTTCTGTTCACATCTTTTCTCAGATTTCCTCCCTATCCCCTATCGCAGTAAAGGCTCCCAGACAGTCACTTCCAGTTTCTCGAAGGACCTAAATAATGGTCTCCATATCTTTCTCTGACAAAACCAAGAGTACTTTGACCTTTAACATTCCAGATAGGTCACAAGGCTACCCTGGGGCAGATAGGTCACAACTGTACCGTGGGGCAGCAGAAATAGCACAGAAGAGTTCACTCTTCCTGGAGATGAAAGTTCATATAACGTAGCTGGTGAAAACTTCTGCTGCGTGATCGTGGATCTGTTTCAATGTCCATTCCTGGAATTGGAGCCCAATATACTGCAAGAAAGGGTCCTAATCAAGTGTTTTATGCATCCTGTGTTTGTACATGTATTAAATGGAGTATTGAAGATCTGCCAATGCATAAAGCGACCAGTAGCAGCCACATCCTGGATGACAATACCGGTAGGCCGCTCATCCAGGACACGGCCCAAACCCGCTCAGACTGGATATATATCCACTTTTCAATATTATTTTTTTATTTAGAAAAGCAACAAAAACCTGAAATCCATTGTTTATAGCAAAAACCATATTTCATGACACCCGCCCCCCCCCCTTTCCTTTCCGCTTAATATAAGTGCTGTAGGCAGGTAATGAATAACCGTACAAACGGCCAGCGTGTCAGGCGCCCAGTCTGAGAGTTTACAGGTTTATCTGAAAATGTCAAAGATCAGTCTAGTCAAGTACATAGCTTACATAGCTGAGATCTGATGTTTGTTATGGAGAGGGCAGGTGTGAATGTCGAATGGGCTATAGACTTTCACCTACTGGTTGTTGCTAAACTTTGAAATCAGAAGGGCAGAGAGAGAGAGAGAGAGAGAGAGAGAGAGGTGAAATCTGTAGATGAAAGCGATATAAACGTCCTGTTAAAGAAGACAGTGTAATTATCCCGATATGGCACCGCCCTCTGGGACACGCAGAAAGGGACCTAAACCGAAAATGGAAAAATGGAAACAATAAAGTGATTAGGCAGCTGTGTTAAGTTTAGTAGTTCAGATTTCAAAGCTGAATTTTCATATAGGTCTTGCAGATCATGACAAAAGGCTGCCATTTTCTTTAAAGTCGGATGAAAAAAGTTGAAGAGTTTAGGAGTGAAGATCTGTGAGAAATGTCCAGTCAAGTGTAACACGTTATTGCAAAGTGATGTTTTCGTAAGAAATTCTCCCCACTGTGTTCCGTATTTTTGTGGTTTCAGCTCCTGCAGACGTCAAGCGGAGAGCCAGCAGCCAGTCTGGTGGCGGGAGATCCATCTGTCTCTTCAGTGTCACCAGCTGTACAGTCAGACGACGACGACGATTTATCGCCTGAGGTTATCGCTCTCATTGTTATCGGCTGTCTGGCTTTTCTACTCCTGGTGCTGGGCCTCATCTATCTCATCTATTATTGCGTTACTCATCGGCGGAAAAACAAGTGAGTGAAACTCGATTTTAGCTGACAGATTCTCAGACTAACACTATCTGTAATGTGTGCCTTAATGCACCGGCTACGCATGTCCTCTCTCTGTGTGTGACTAGAGGACCGAGATGAGCACAGTGGGCTTTGCTGCCATCAAGAATATTTTTGTTTACTATTTCCTACCAACGTTTGGCCACTGAGAGAAGAGAACACTCGGCCACATTCACCACAAGAGAACAAAGGGGGGGGAGGGGGGAAGGATAGTTTTAGTTTTCAGACAGAGGTTAAGCTTATGTTGAAGGTACAAACTATTATGCTGGCATAGTAATATGTTCTTTTCCTTTTGTTTTCCTTTCAGATCGACAGACAAAAGAAAACTGAGTAAGTTGGTCCATAATCCAAGCTGAAATGTTAACAAAAATTGTCAGACACACAGTGAGTTAGTCAATGGCTCCTGGCTATAAAACACCTCTGTTATAGACGTTATATTTGACACTTATTTGCCAACAGAGTGAGACATTTTAAGTCTGAAATTAGGATAAGCATGATCAAAGCAGAGAAAAGGTGAGGGGAAAAGCATTGTGTTATACCTCTTGCCCTGACACCATCTTGGATTCTGTGTATTGAAAACTAAGGTATTCGATATAATCATCTGGAAGTTTGACACAGTAATGAAATAGTTCTATATATAATCAGTGAAATGCATTCGTTCTTTGACTGTATGCCATACAATGTTTCTCATGATTTTGGGAAATATGTCAGCTGATGTATATTTCTCAATTTTCACCTAAATCTCTAATGTTTCCTCAAAAACGTTGACAAAATTTAGAAAAAGAGATGCAATAGTTTTTAAAATACATCCTATGAAGAAATTAGTTTGAAAATTTGAAGTCAGTTACTTCAGAATTTAAAAGAAAAAAAGCCCTACCGTTAGAGAATCAGAATTGAATGTTCATATCTTTCTGTGCACTGTCTTAGTGGTGCAGTGTTGGTGCCGGTTTGGAGGATAACGTAGATGTTTTTGGTCCCAAGCGGTCTTTTTCTCATATCAGACGAGACCAATGTATCTAAAAGCAGCTAAAAACCGATTTTGGTATTTTGGTTATAAGAACATTTTCAGGACCGACACGTCCTCTTTAGGTTGTTCAGAGTCTTCGTACAACGATGTTTTTAAAACACACCATGGAATGATCCTAACCTTGGAATGTTCCGGTCTCAACTTTATCAAGGATGATATTTGTTGTGTGAACAATTTCCCAATGAAATCGATGCTGCCACTGTACAGAATTGACTATGCTCGTCACACACCTGGGCAGCAATTACAGTGCACAGATTATCTTTCCAGCACCTTCTAGTCGGCGATAGTACACAAAGGTCAACACATTAGTAGCCTAATTTTCACAGCTGAAAAATTTTGTGGTGCAGACCTCAGCCTCCAAACCCGCCCTCCCCCCAGTTATGTTTCTCAATTGATATTTGGGCTCTTCAACGCCTTTTTTGTTTGGGGGGGGGGGGACACGGAAGCTAAAAAAAAGTGTCCAATAATAAATAATTGAATGAATGAATAAATGAATGAATAAATAGTAAATAAATAAACAAATAAATAAATAAATAAACCCGCTAGGTTTGATGTTTCAAAGGGAGAAAGAAAATAGCACAGGGATACGGAGCCTGAAACTGAAAAGAATCTTTGGAAAGAAGGATGAACAAGAATTATCTCGAAAATAAGCCAGTCCTGGGCTGTTCATGGTAGAGTTAGATATGCCTGAAGTTGGCCGGTCCTCCCACACACAACTAATGTTGTGATAAATCTACCCTGTAAAATTTCATGATTTCTTGCCTCTCTCACGTCTACCACCAGTGACTGCAGAGACGGAGAATGGCTCGGAACGGTTCGCTGACCTGGAGAAATCAGGTAAGTTCGAAAACCTGTCAGGAATTCTCTCCAAGGTTTGAGCATAACGACATTATACAGTAGTTAATATAACATTATTAGATCTCACACAAACAGGTATACCAGGCCACAGACTAACACACACACACGCACTCACACACACACACTCATACACACCTACACTCACACACACACACACACTCATACACACCTACACTCACACACACACACACACACTCATACACACCTACACTCACACACACACACACACTCATACACTCACACACTCATACACACACACTCACACACACACACACACAGATGTCAGCAGATAGCTTAAGACATTGAAATCTGCTGATCACTATAACATTCAGGTCACTATAACATTCAGGTCACTGTAACATTCAGGTCACTATAAAACCGAGGTAACTATAGTACCAGGTCACTATGTAACTCAGATCTCTGTAACATAGAGCTCACTATAACACCCAGGTCACAGTAATACTCAGGTTGCGATAGCAAAGAGGTCACTACAACACACCAGGTCATTATAACACGCCAGGTCACTATAACACCAGGTCACTGTGATACTCAGGTCACTATAGCATAGAAGTCACTATAACATGCAAAGCCACTAAAACACTAAGGTTACTATAACACACAAGGTCACAATAACTCTCAGGGTACCACTGCATTACGATCACATTAATACTAAGGTCGTTATGACTCTTAGACCATACTGACAGTCAGGTCACTACAACACTCAGGTCACTATGACTGTCACGTTACTATAACAGTCAGGTCACCAAAACAGTCAGGCCACTATGACAGCCATTTCACTATAACAGTCAGATCACTCTGTCAGTCAGGTCACAATGACAGTCAGGTCACAATGACAGTCAGATAACAGTGACATTCAGGGCACAATGACAGTCAGGTCACAATGACATTCAGGGCACAATGACATTCAGACTACTATAGAATATAGATCACTATAACGTTATCACTATAACAATGACAGCCGATTAATGAAGAAAATGAAGAGAGGGGAGAGAACGAAATGAGTTTTGTCACCCGACACCTTGCCCTTCTGAATGTCCCACTGGGTTCATATTGTACCTTAATTTGTTTTATTCAAAATATTAAACTGTTTTTTTTTTCTGTTTTTCTTACTTTTTGTGAATGAGCCTGGGTGATCAGAGAAATCAGAACTTACAGTGTGTCCATGAAAGCCTCAGAGGTCAGAGGTCAGAAGTCAGAGATCAGAGGTCAGAAACTTCTGTCTGCCATTGTTTCCTCAATTGACGTTTCAAGTGCTGGAAATTATATTTTGAGACATTTCCTTCTTTCTATCATACGATTATGTTTGGGGGCTTGGTGGGCTGACGAATGATGGGATTGTGAGTTCAAATGTCTGTCTGTATGTCTATTTGTCTGTCTGTTTGTCTGCAGAGCCAGCAGCGAGCAGACCTGGGCCAGGTGGAAGTGAGACCATCCCAGGTCACAGAGCCATGCCTGATGACGTCAGCAAGTCTATGACCGCGACCTACATCGCCACGTCCAGAACCAACCTGGAGATCCAGCCTGAGAAACCGAGCAGTACAACAATGCTGGAAAGTCTGGAGGAGGAGAGAGGAGATATTTAATCCACAGCCAAACCGTCTTCCCTTCAGCTTAGGCCTAGTTCTTGTCCTCTCACATTGTGATAGACTTCTTTAACTCTTTTCTCTCCTTTTCTCTGCGGATTTTTGTTTCTTTCTTTGCTTTTTAATTCTTTTTAAATTTTCTATTATTATTATTATTATTTAGTGGTTTCACCTGTGTACGTTGCCGTTCAGACTGATAGAATAATAAGTGTCTTTGCCACTGGAGATCATCTTGCTCCTGTATAGTGCAGAGATTGTTTCAACTTCAGAAGTCAAATGTAGAAAGACGAGTGCCCAAATCTGTACAACTCTGTGCATTTCTGAATCTCCAGTGCTAGATATGAGCTCATTTTTCAAGTGCTCACCATGGTGACAGTGTCAACACATTACCACAAGATTGTCTCTAAGCGCACAGTCAGCTTGCTAGCAGCTACATGATGTCAGTTTCATTTTCCCATCAGAAGAGATAAACGCTAATCTATATGTCAGGTTCTATCTAAGCTTCCATCTTGTACCTTTCATGTCAACTGAAATATTCAATAAATTGTAACATAAAATGAGAAAAGATACGCTCACACTTTCTTCAGTGTCAGTGAAAATGAAACCAACAATAGAAAGTTATAGGATCATTAACTCCTAACATCCCAGCCAAATGTAGGTAAAGTTTGGCATCCGTCAGTCAGGCAGCAGTGGCATTTGTCATCTCTTCATACCTACAGTTCCCGTCTCTCTCTCTCTCTGGCTGGGTGTCAGCATAAACAATCCACGCTGAGCGGGGCTGGAGATTTCTGTGATATGTTGTGTTAGACAGAACAGAAACAAGACATGGTCCTTTGCCCGTTGTTTGTGTCAGATTGGCCTAGATGTGACTGAGTCTAATCTGTACAACAATTCAACATTTGTGAGAGTTCCGACCAAAGACAACTGGAGATGTGAGTTGTTTTGTAAAAGAACATGACGGGGATGGGAGGTAATTACTGACTCTCTCTCTCTCAGGCTATTGTAATTCCTGGATCCCCCCCCCTCATCCCTTACCAAACACACACACACACACACACACACACACACAAACACACACACACACACACACATTCTCCTTCCGGTTTGTTGTAAGTAATGGTTGGTTTATAATGCTCAACAAACTATCAGATCTTATCTCTCAAATCAGAATGGTGAGTGTGGTCTATTTTGGACCATCAAGTTTTCTTCAAGAGGAGATTTTTGTTCTCTCCCTGTCTGATGTCTCTGCCACAGGCTGGCCTCGTTTCTTCTTTCCTAATCTTCCTGAATATTCTTGTCTGGCATGGCGGGGGGGGGGGGGGGCACTGTTGATGTTGTTGTGATTAGACTGGAGGTCACAAATCTAATGTTACCCACAACGTTGTATTCGCTCTCACATTCTAAACTGCTGGACACTGGATATGGACAGTCATGGAAAGTAACTATTGTCCATATTTGACATCAAAGTCTGAGGTAAAATTAAAAATAAGAATGTAATACACTAAAGCTTTTTGGGCATTCCAAGACGTTGGTACAAGTTGTCTACAGACGTTTGTAGATGTTGTCGATAAAATGTCAAATATTTCACATCTTGCACGCCGTATTTGACGAATGAAATTGGGATCGATCTTGAACGTAGTGATTTTTTTTTTCCAATCAGATCTAAGGGTGTAATAGTCGTCTTATATTTCCCTACATTTTCCATCCCTCCTTCCCCTGGTCTCTGCTCAATTTCACAGATGATAGATAAAGTAATAAACGCTGGGCGTACAGGCGCCTTCCATTGCAGAGATAAGGTGCAATTTTCTGGTATTCTTTTTTTTCTCCATTTAATTTTCAGACCGACTGCTGGGCCAGTCTTAGCTGTTTGACAGATCATTAACCCTCGCCATCCTCTCTATCACTGAAATAGACAAGAAAAAATATGAATTGAATTGCTCAGCTGTTTGTGTGTATGTATACTTTATTGATGGTCTTCCTTCAGCTCTGGCCTGCAAAGTCAAGGGCAAAAAAGAAATGTACATCGTTAAAAATACTCACTGACTCACTTACACACTCACACACTCACTCACTCACTCACTTACACACTCACACACTCACACACTCACTCACTCACTTATACGCTCACTCTCACACTCACTCACTCACACACTCACTCACTCTCTCACAATATGAACAATAAGAGATAAGATTCTCAGCTTTTGGTGCTATTTTTCAAATTTCTATTTGTAATTATCTGCTTCCTTCTCAACCTTTCCACCTCCACTGTCCTGTTTTTTTTTTTTTTTGTATTGTTGTTGTTGTTGTTTTTTTACTATGTCAACCCCTCGTTCTCTGTTTTGTTTGAGGGAAGAAAAAAAAAATGTCCGTTTCTTGTATCAGAAATTAACTTTCTGAGCTGCTAAACCTCTGAGCTTTAGTGTGAGAAAACCATCTGGATTATATGTTTTACTTTATGTCTTCAAAACTTCTGTCATCAGCTCAGTATATGTTGTAATATAACTGTGCTGAATGGCTGCTATGTATGTGAGAAAATGTAATAAGTTGTCAAGATACCCAGCAATTTTTCGGCCAATGAAGCTGAGTGAAAGCGAGAGATGAAAAGTGCCCGATTTCCCCACTTAACACAATGAAACTGTCTTTGTTAGGTGAAATCATTTTTCTGATGTAAATTGTTTTTTTATCAACCTGACTTTGTTTCTCTCTATGATCGACGACAATAAACTCACAGTTTGCAAAGCCTTGGCCAGTTCTGTTCTGTTCTGTTCTGTGTGAAATCCTGTCTGTGTGCACGGAATACAAATAGCCTTAACTCTTACATGGGCGCTGGTCCGATATTGTTGTTGTTGTTGTTGTTGTTGTTGTTATTGTTGTTGGTTGTTGTTGTTGATGCTGTTCTGTCTGAAAAGCTGCTACGTCCTCCTCCTACACAGACTTATGGCTCTGCCTGTGAGACAACAAGTTGATAATTTACCCAGGTACAAAAGGACACATTTAATTATAAGATATACAGTAACATCAATGAACAAACAAAAAAAAAAAAAAATACAATACAAAAATATAATCGAAGTGTCTAGCCGGACTTCCGGTTCGAGTCTCAGCTATGCCATATTTTTTTTTTTTAGGATAAAAAGTAATACAGAGATGTATGTATTTGACATAGATTCTTTTTAAATGCACAATTTTAAGTGGTTCAGAGATCTGGATCTAGATCTAAACCGTCACCCGCTCGTCGGACCTACATGTTAGCATTAGGGTGGACTAGCGCTGGTCAAGGGTGTGTCATACATGTTAGCGTTAGGGAGGACCGTCACCAGCTCGTCGGACCTGGGCTACATGTTAGCGTTAGGGTGGACGCGCTCGTCGAGGGTCCCAGCAGGTTTAAGCCAGCGGGATTGTTCTAGGCTATTATTTGATTAAGTCCGTCTAACCATGGAGACTACACGGCATTAAGTCCGTCTAGCCATGGCCAAATATAATACAATTAACTTTCTGCCTCTGGTCTTCTAATGTCATGTCTCTCCGTCCCTACGAGTTTGGAACTATTGTAAATTATCAACCTTAAGTTACCTTTTTACCAGGGGTCAAAATGTAATTCTATTGGTTCATAATACTTAATAGCTTCTCTCTCTGTCCCTTTTGTTCTCTCTCTCTCTCTCTCTGTCCCTTTCGTTCTCTCTCCTAAGATTATGGGTGAGAAAGACTCATGAAGGATCAGTCAGTGTTGCACACAGCTATGAAGATATCGATACTGTGCACACGGCTATGAAGATATCGATACTGTAAGGAGCAAAGGAAATCATGCAGGGAAATGTCAGATGATGACCTTATTTTTTCTGCTTCGGTTCACAGAAGTTTGACTGATAAATCTGAAAAAAGAAAACGTTTGCTCAACGGCGCCACATTTGCTGAACCAAGATAGAAAGGAACAACAAGGTGACGTACGCTCGGAGTCGATTTCCTGGTCGATTTCATTGTGAGGGTCAGCAGATCTGGACACTGGGGCTGGACACTGGGACTGGACAGTGGGGGTGGACACTGGGGCTGGACACTGGGACTGGACGGTGGGGTGGACACTGGGACTGGACAGTGGGGTTGGACACTGGGGCTGGACACTGGACTGGACAGTGGGGGTGGACAGTGGGGCTGGACACTGGGACTGGACAGTGGGGGTGGACACTGGGACTGGACACTGGGACTGGACAGTGGGGTGGGCAGTGGGGGTGGACACTGGGACTGGACAGTGGGGCTGGAGACTGGGACTGGACAGTGGGGGTGGACAGTGGGGCTGGACACTGGGGCTG
>JBCAUA010534738.1:0-16725 GCA_038406235.1 Peronia verruculata | reverse complement strand
AACTGTATTCTTCTTAGTCTGGAAATGATTTTTTTTGTTTGAGTTTTTCAAAACTGTATTCTTCTTAGTCTGGAAATGATTTTTTTTGTTTGAGTTTTTCAAAACTGTATTCTTCTTAGTCTGGAAATTATTATTTTTTTTAGTTTTTCAAAACTGTATTCTTCTTAGTCCAGAAATGATTTTTTTCTTTCTCATATCGACAGATACTCGTACAAACAACATGTCCGAGCTCACGACATCGACAAGTGTTTTAAGTGTGAAGAGTGTGACTTCATCGCCAACACCGAGCGCAGTTTTGACATTCACGCAGCCATTCACTCAGGCGGCAAGAAGTTTGAGTGTGATACATGCCATATCTCCTTCAATCTGAAACAGACGCTTGACAGACACAAACAGACCTGTGGGCTGGGCATGGAGTCTGGTGTGGACTCCCCGTCTTCATCTAGAGATAAAGAGGTAAGAAGGCATACCTGAAATGGCACCCCACAGAAGCAAATGTCTCACAACTAGTCAGAATGGGTCGTAAGTCATTGGCCTCAAAACAGAGAAGTTGGGAGTTGAATATGACAAAGGTGTTCTGATGTCATTGCTTTTATTTTGCAGATATTGAAGCACATCATCTCTGAATAAGAAAACATTAGTCTATGGGGCAGATCATAAGTATATCAGGATGTTGTGAAGTGCAAATATAAATTTTTTTCCTAACCTGTTCATATTTACTGAGTTTTCTCCTGATCTTAGCAAGTGCTGAAGGGTCACCCTCTGTCTCTTCAATTTTCAGTATTTCTGACTACAGCTTTACATATTAAACTGTTCTTTTTTTTGCTGACTTTTCTGCTGATTTTAGCTGGTGCTGATAGGTCGCCCTGTGTTTCATCAATGTGCATAGTGCCTTTCGTTACAGTGAAGTCAGCCTAGAACTTTTTTCACTGCATGGGAATGTATAAATTAAAATGTTGCGTGATATTTATAACACAGTTTGGTTTAAAATTGGCATAAGACTCCTCTCGACTGACTGTGAGGTGAGACATTTATAGACTTTTCTGGACATGAGAGGTGTAAATAAATGTATAAGTCGAAAAGTGAACTCTTTTTTTTTTTTTTTATCTTTTTGTAGGCCTATGAGGCACATTTGTGTTCATATGTGTGTCCTAGTTTCTGTCATTTAGTTGACTAGTAGATAATATGTAAAAAATTGTCCTGGAAATTTTAGAGCACAGATGAGCAGAGTGTTGACAAACCCCCTGTTTACAAGAATGCTGTGGGCCGACCACCTCAGCAGCCCAAAGGAGAGTCTATGTTCAGCCTGGATGGTGGGGGTGGCAGCAGTAGTAATAGTGGTGGTCCCCAGAGCTCTGGCCCTCCGGCCTCTGACACCTTACACAAGAACCTGCTCCAGGACATCAAGGCTGGCAAACTGGGTGATGTCCCGCAAGTAGTTATTGTGCATCCTGACGGTTCCCTGGAGGAAATATCCTCAAAACTGCCAGCTGTAAGTTTAACTGATTGATTGATTGATTGACCTGATGATTAACTCCGTGATTGATTGATTTAATTGTTCATGGATTGAATTACATTAAGTATGCAACAGCAGTGACTATACAAGGGATGGCAGGAGATGATAATTTGATTTTATGGATGGCTTTAGACATAAAACATTACTGTGTTTGTAGCATTTTTTTATTTGTCCTGTTATTTTGTGATCAAGACATTTTATGCCTTGTTAATGTTGGATTTTTTTTTTGCTGATTTGAATATTTGATAACGTTGAAACCAAAAGTTTGGCATTCAGACAATGTTCTTGAAGCACTTAAATCTTTGATGCTTTTCGAAGCCAGTATTTCATTTGAATCTACAAAGGTTGCATATTTTTTTGGGCATTGTTGATGTTGTTGCTTTGTTTTTTCAGTGTCTTACAAGAAATTAACCAAAGTCTAACTTTGTCAATGGGCTTGTGTTTTGCTTGCAGGGTGATAAGCTGAACATTGAAGATATTTTCTCAGCGTTGTCAAATACAGAGAAAGCCAGCACTAGTGGGGACAACGGATCCCGCCCTGAAGTCATAGAGAAAGATGTCAGTGAAGAAGAAAACAGCAGCACATCAGTTGCTGCATCCAGCAAGCAGCACAAAGACACAGAGCTCTCTGATGCTGATGATGCAGAGGAAGATCATGGTGAATCTTCACAGGTGAGGAATGACTTATGAAAGAACACATTATTCCATAGTATAGGAGATATTTCTTATCACTGGTTTTTCAACAGATGGATGAATACTGAATTCATAGATTTGGAAGAAAAAGCCTTTTTAAATCAGGGCAAACATTTTAGATTTATGGCAACTTTTACATTGCAAGCCATAGTTTTCAAATTAAAGTAATAATGAGTCTCATTATGTGTTGTTTGTACAGCACAATTTTCAAGACTTAGAAAACACCTATGATGGCATGATATCCACCACCTGAATGAGGGTGAATCTCCTTCTTGTTAAACTCAGTTACATTTTAGGCTGTTAAAAAATCATATATTCTTACTGTCAATCAGATTTGGTGTTTTTACTTGAATTGAAGTTTGAATAATCTGATGACAGGAGTGAATGATGTCTCTAAATGCCTTGGTGAAGCATTTGTTATATATTGTGTTGCTGTGATGTGACGTACAGCGATGACCATTTCATGTCCTTATATATGCCAGTGTGAGGCCAGTACCCAGGCAGAGCTGGAATCTGACACAGACTCGGTGGAGGATGGTGTGGACTTCGCCGCTTCCACCTCTAAAATCTCAGGGTTACAGGTAGGAACATTTCTTGTTGTGTCTGATCACTGTTGACTTTGAGTGCCATGTCACATGATGGCACAAGGTAGTCATGGTTATGTTAGAGTCATTCTCTTCTGTTGATGTCTTTGTGTGTGCTATACAGTCCTCATTTAAGCTACAGTGAGTTGTCTTCTTGTAAGTGGCTTTTTATTTCAGACACTCTTTTCCTTTTTAACATCATTTTAAGCCCGCTAGTTTGCGTAGTTGAAATACCTGTGACATTAAAGATTATCCTTCATATGCGGGTACCTTTCCAGGCGAATGCACTTTTGAGCTCAGGTTTGAAAGTAAAATTTCAGAGGTGTGACTGAAGTTCACAGAGGTTTCTGCAAGTTTGGACTTGACCTACAACACAAGCAATAAAAAAAAGTGTCAGGTTCTTGTACCGTTCATAATTATAAAAAGGCATTTGATGATGAGAATCAGGCAGTTTGGTCATGGTAATGATGTCAACAGTATGGTCATGATATTCCCACATGAAAAAATAATAATTTTCTAGTAGGCCTACATGCTATAGCATATTTTATGCACAATCAAGTTTATTTATACCTACGTCACCAATGGAAGCCAGACATTGTTGTCTTTAGTTGAGGGCAGAGGAAGTACATCGTAATGATTTGGTCGTATGTGTTGCGATTGTGACTGAAGCTGACTTGATTTTGGATTCTTTTGTGACACCTGCTTTATTAAGTCATGGAATTGTAGTTGTTATCATGACAGAGTATAATGACCCCAGTCGAAACTCATTATGGTGATGTCAGACATCAAAAAGAAAATGTGTTAATCAGTTCCTCAGAGGTTACAGCAGGTATGGGGTTGAATGATTGTCTAACTGGTCAAAGTTTGCAATGATACCTGAGCCCAGTAAGTGTTTGTTTGTAGCTTTGGTTGTAATTGGTGATGACTTTGTTTTCCAGAAGACTCAAAGTTCTTCCTCACCTGACACTGGAAAAGAAACGACAGCCCAGCCAGCGGGTGTTGTGGACATTACAACACCTGTTTCAGATGGCCAATCTGACCCTTTGACCTCCATCCTACAAACAGCCACTACCTCTGCAACATCGTCATCATCATCATTATCCACCATCTTACCCAGCTCTTCTGTTGACCATACCCCAGCCAGCAATCCGCAGTATGTGGTCGTCAAAGGCTATACCTGTCTGAACAGTGAGACAGGTCACCCAACTCTGGTCAATGTGGCTGTGGACAAAGAATCACTGATGAAAATGTTTGCATCGCTCGGCACATCTGGTGACGGGGGCATGCAGTTCCTCACTGAGGATCTTGATCCTTCCATTACTATCCCAATTGAGGGATCCCAGGGAAGTGTTCTTCCGGTGACACCAGTCCAGGTCGGTGACTTTGGCAGTCTATCAAACCTCAGCAGTGACACTACATTGAATGAAGAATCACATCTTGAACATCATGAACACTCAGAACACGAATCTCATGGCCAGGGTCATTCTAAACATGTTCTCACTGACACCAACTCCTCTGATAGTTTGAAACACAATTTGGCCATTACTACAGATAATAGGAACATTTTACGCACCGCTGCCAACTCTGATGTCATAGGTAAAGACTTGCCAGATTTATCTGGTCATGACAGTGATAGCTCTATGCATTTGAATCACCATGCCACAGATCCATACGGTAAGAAGTCCGTCTCACCAGCAAAAGTAATATCAAAATCAACAGCATCTTTCTCATCGCTGAAAATGAGCTTGTCAAATGAAAATCTGAACAGCGAGTCATTCCAATACTCAGACGACCTTGACACTGGTGTTAAAATCAGCCTATCAGACCATCAGTTGGTGTCGAACCCATTTCTTCAAGGTGAGGACAGCAGTAATCGTGTGATAACCAGTGAATCTCACTTGACATTGGATGAACAGTTTACATCTTCTGATCTGAGAGTGACGACTAGTGTGCTGATATCCAAAGACACCATACCAGATACCCTGTCCAGCATAGCAGAGGCTCACAGCTCTGAACACTCGGACCCACCTTTTCTAAGTTCTCAGTTGATAAAAGTGGAAGACGACAGTGGTGATGAGGCCCATACAGACTCCATATCTGTCTGTGAAGATCATTCATCTTCGGTTGAAAAACAAAAAAGGTAGGTCAAGGACTTTGATGAAGAAAATCTGATGCAAGATAGTAAGGGCCACAGCATAAGGCAAACATTTTCCCTGCAACAATTTTTGGATGTAAGATTGAATAAAAATTTTCATATTGAGATTTTTTTTTTTTCTTTTGTGAACTGAACATTCATCCAGTTGCTCTACTGAAGAAATATTGTTTTATCAGTTGAAAGCTATTTTATTCATCTCTGTTACATGAGATGTTGTAAAATATGTTTGTTGAAAGACAAGCTGCGTTTCCTCTTATGATTATCTCAAATGAACTGCACTTCGTTTTACTCACTTGGTAAAGATTTTCTCTAATGGATTTGTAACTATTCTGTTGATTGTTTTCTGAGTTAGTTTCTATGATGCTGTTTTTTAATAAAACAGGTCTGTTTACTTGTAATAAATAGGTGTACATAAAGATTTTTTTGTCATACAGTGATACTGTATAGAATCCACATTGATTTTCATCATTATTGTGAAGATTTTCCTTATGCCAGTTCATAATAGTTGACCTTATTATAGGATGTTGCAAATGAAGTTTTCTTTTGTATGGCAGGTTGGGCAGGAAGAGGTCAGTGGCAGCTGATCCATTACTGGTGAGGACAGGCAAGCGTGTTCGGAAAGCCGTAGTTAAAGTCAGCATGTAGGACACTCAGCAGGTGGATAGGTCAGTCAGCGATGTGTTGGTGCAGTCGGTGCTTACTTCACAGTGCAACATAGTCATGGACGTACCGGCGCATGTGCCAATTTACACACAGAGAAACCGCTGCCATTAGGAAGCTGCGGAAATGTTCATCAATATCCAGCTGCAGAAAGCACCCGAGATTCGTCATATCTGAGAGTAGATAAGGTTACCAGTCGTGATTTTCAGCTTAAGGCAGTGTTAGAGGCACATCATTTCCAGCCATGAAAACTTTAGAGATTCGTCGTTTCCAGCTGTAGAAAGCTTTAGAGTCACATCATTTCTGGCTGTGGAAAGCTTTAGTGCTTTTCTCATTTTCATCTGTGCCCATATCATCTCCAGCCTGGGAAAAGTACAGAGATTCATCATATCCAGCTGAAACGAAGCGATCATAATTTGAGCTGAAAGCAGCTTGTCAGAGGTTCTTTTTTTTTTTTTTCTCCATCTTCAGGAAGTGTTATAGATTCATCATTTCACTGTTGCAGTGACATGATATATGTATTGTATAGATACTGTTCAATGGGTCATTGACATTTATGTTGCTAGCATGAGGTACAGACTGGCTGTAAAGGATAGGTTTATCATCAAGAAGATGACAACTATGCAATATGTTCCCACCACCCTCGCTGATAGACAGAATTCACTGAAAAAACTTCATCTGTTTATCATATCACTCCAGTATCACCTATCGTGACCAGGTTTTCTTTTTCAACCAATTGAATTAAGTCATTTAATTTGATTTAACACTTTGGATTAAATCTTGTAGATTCTACATCTAGATTGACTTCAGAAGAAGAAGTCCCATACCAGGCCAAGTGGCTGCAGGATTATGATCAGAGTTGGGTTTATGGTAAGGATTAGATTAGGGTTAGGCTGGGGTAAGAAAGAGAATTAGGCTGAGGTATAAGGTTAACTCAGATACTGTGGGACATTTCTTGCAATGTAAGACACCAGGATGAAATCAAGCACTTGTCAAACTGAGACAACCAGAGAAATCATGTGTTTCATCAGTGAATGGATTATTAATGCATTTTTTTTTTTTCTCACAGAACGCTTCTATATCGATCTAAAAGTGCATTTTAGAGTTAAATTTGTCAAAATAGATTCAGTAAATGCCCAAGAATTATATTTTTGAGGTATGGCCTAATAAAGATTAATAAGGATTAACAAAAATGATCAGCTATTTTCTCATTAAATTCAACCGCACAAACAGGTCACCACCATCATCCTGAATTGCCAATATCTTGACTTCTACTTGAGGAAGAATACAATTTTTTCACACATAGAAAGGAAATTGTATAATCTTCACAATGATACCAATAACCCCATATGCTGAAAATTTGAAGACAACCTGATTTCATGTCGCAACTGATAGTAAGACGTCTTGGTAACAATAGATTCTAGGGACTATTTTGACCACCTGATAGGAACAGCATCGTGATATAAGTAAATGCCAATGTCAGTTGATCTGCTATAGAGAATAATTGTGTTGCGCACAGGGCAAATGTGTCAGAGGTCACAGTGGGTGAGTTCAAGTCACAGCCGTTTTTGACCATTCTTGACTATTTTCCGACTATGATACCAAAATAAGCCTATTTCTTTTTTCAGATTAAAAGGGTTAAATTGTTGTTTTGTGAAAACAAAACAAAAAATTAGTATCTTAGTTGGAAAGTAGTTAAAAACAACCCAAAATGGCCATATATCTTCATGTTTGGTGTGACGTCTGACTCATTTGTCCTGGTCGCAAAGCAATTTTTATTGATTAGGGATGTCAAGCTTCCCACTGAAGCAGGAAAATAGACTTTTTGGCTATTATGAACTTTTTTGTTGATTCTGAAATTAGGTTAATTTCAGCTCTAGCTTCAGCATAGATACCTCAGTTTTACTAACTATTGCAAAGACATTGTGTAAAAAGATTTGTCGTGAAACATTTTCCTCCTTTTTCATAGAAGCAAATTGACGTCCCTTATTTATTCTTTATGATTTGATGACTGAGACGAGGACAAATACTTTTGAAAAATGTTCCCCTCCCAGAGCAGTTACTGAACCAAATGAGGCCAGTTATGAGAGTTGTGAAAACCTGCTGCCAGAGCAAGACATCGGCAAACAGAGGATGTGAATGAATGCCTGTGTTTATGGAAGTGCTGCAAATGCTCATGTACCTATTGCTTGTGATTTCACATCTTATTTAGGGCAATAATTGTTATGTAATACATGCATGCAGTGTTGTCACATGTGAACTCAATATCATATCGAGAAATTGGCAAGCAGGACATATATGAATAAAGAATGGCACGTATTATATGTACATGTAGATATCAGTGGAACTGCTATGGAGAATTATTTTTGTATATTCTTTGTGATTTTATGACTGGAGCTAGGGCATTGAATGTTGATGAGCGTCATGTTTCAGAGACATCTATCTGTCTATAATAGCAGAGTGCTATTAGACATCAGAATGCAGAAAGCAGCCATCAAGGAGGACCTGTTGTGAAAAAATGCTTATGCCTGTGGATCAACTACAGATATGATAACTTATTTATTGTTTGTGATTCTCATGACTGGAATTAGGGCATTGGATGTTGTTATGTTATGACGGTTTTTTTCCCCCCTTCAAAATGTGAATGCATATGAGATGCGACACAATGAAATCGGGTATTCATCAAACCGAGGTAACCGGAGAAATCCTGTTTTTCAACAGTGAATGAATTTTTAACATATTTTTTTTTTTCTTCACAGATCTCCTCTATGTCAATTTAAAAATGCATTTCAGAATTTAATTTGCAGAAACAGATTGAGTAAAACCCCAAAAATTGTAATATGGTGGCATGGGCCAATAAGGATTAATACGGACCAGCAAAAGTGATCGGCCGTTTTCGAATTCAGCTGCAACAACAGATCGCGACCCTTGTCTATAATTGCCAATATCTTGACTTCAACCTTCGGTAGAACAACATTTTTTTCATGGACAGTAAGAGAAATGAATAATGAAACAGTGATACCAGTAACTCCATTTGCTAAAAATTTGACGAGAGCCTGGGTTCATCGTGTCACATCTCGTATACCATTACGTGAATAATATTTACAATTCTATCTGGACTTCCGAAGACAACGTACATTTCTATGGATATGTAGACATGTTTTATTTTCCTGTCAAAGTAGCCATTTCTGAATGCTTCATTTCTCTTCTCCCGTCACTGTCTCCAGAGCACCTGTAGAGTTTAAAATTTTGGAAAATTTTCCATAAATATATTTCTTTTCTGTTGTTTTTTTGTTTTTTGTCGTGAATTTGGACTGAAATTGGACAAATCCTATGCAGCTTTCTTCTTCTTCTTCTTTTTTTTTCTTTTTTTCTTTAAACAGAGACTGGAACTATTATACTGATATATAATCTGACAGAAATTTCCCAGAACATGCATGTATGTGGGTAAGCTTGGTTTATACTGACCAGGAAAGTTGTATGTGGTGAGATGGGAAAATTTGGGTATTAGTCATAAACTGTTGCTGAGAGATACCAGCACTGCTATGTTCATTTCCTGTGAAAGTTATTATAAGAGGATATAAATACATATTATGAACAAGTGCATGTGTCTCTGGCTATGCTTTTATATGTCTGTGTATGTTATATAAGCAAGCCCTTCTTTCTCACAATAGTGTACAGTACAGCTTTTGTCTTGAAAATTGGTATGAATATATTGTGGCTGACATACAGAGCTGCAATTTTAAAACAAATGGCCATAGAAGAGAAAATATAAGTGTATATAATATATTATATGCTGAATATCTTTGCATTGACAGAAGTAGTGCATGTATTTATCTGGTGGCGCTCAGACTATGGAAATGTCAGGTCCATGGATGTTATGTTGAAAGGGGAATGGGTTGAGAATACATAGCAGATTATTGTATAGCTTGAGACAGAATGATGTGGTTGAGCTGAGAGAAGTTACAGTTGAAGCCCCTGGGATGGGCAGAATTTTCCGACTTCTTTTGTGACAACAATTTGACATCCCTGGTTTATTGTACTGTTCATATAGGGGTCTTAAATTATAGAATGAGTGTAGAGAATGAGCCAATTTTTTCATCCAGCTAGATTTGGTTGCCTTTGCCAAGTAAATGACGTGTAAGACAGGCATTGCCAAGAAGGGAAGAAATCACATTTCATCTGCTTATGCAGAATATGTGAAACGAAGTGCAGGTAGTCGTTGACTTATGACCTATGTGACTTATGACCTATGTGACTTATGACCTATGTGACTTATGACTGATTGACTTTATGATCGTCTGGTCGGCAGGCATTGCTTTCGCTTGCTAGACGGTAGAAAAGTATAGTGTATGACAGTTTCCGCACCCCAGCAGCAGCATCCCACGGTCTCGCGCTACTCTGTTCTTTGTGAGCAGCGAGTACCGGTACAGTGTGACTTCCTCCATATCCGTGTCATTATGTAAAAAAGAGAAATGTGTTAAGAATGATAAATAATGAAACAATGAACTGAGAAAATGTTGATAAAATATGACTTTACCACCTTTGTTGCCCTGAAGAAGGGCCAATTTGGTTTGAAAATTTGGCTTTCAGTTTGAACATCAAGAAGAAATTATTTATATGTGTTATTTGCTTTTTTAATTTTTTAAATTGTTTAGTTAGTTGCCGGTTGGACAGCCTTTTTCTATTTTATAAAATATGACCTTGTGATGATTACAAAATCATCACATAGCGTAATATACATTTACTTACGGTAATTTAACGTAGACCCACCCATCAGATCTGTCAGTCAGTTGTAACCAAAAGCAGTCGCAAGTGGATGCCTACTTGTATTGTGAAAAAATTATCATGATGAGAAAACAAAACTCTTTGATCATGTAATGAATTTTCAGAGTTTTCTGTTATGTTTCAGATAACAAGAGAAAAAAGTGATGTTTTCGCTCTTTACAGCGCATGTCTTTGACCTATTACAGGCGCCTTGGCAAAGGTGATTTGACATTGGTTAAAGTGACATATTATCAGCACCCTGCAGCGGGCTACACATGGTGAGGATGAAGTTTGGAAATAAAACAGCTTGGTCTTTGACCTGCGCTTGTAAACTAGCAGTTAGGAATATTTATGTTACATGTATACATGTATGTCCGTTGAGGTTATGGTTTTGGTAAGCCTTTCAACCTGCTATCATGGTGATTATCTCAGCTGGTCTTTGACCGCAGTTCAAAAATAACAAAACACCAAACCGTGTTTTGATCCAGATCTGATGTCCGTTAAGAAGCATTATGGGGATTACCAGTGTTGTAATATTCAGATGAGTACAAATGAAAAAAAAACGTCAAGTTTGTAAGAGGAATATACATGTCATAGTTATTCACAGATACCTTCTCACAGGTATGCATACATTCACTTATTCACTTATTTTTCCATACATCCATCCATCATACATACATATATATCCACACATCCAGCCATCTATCCACACATCTATCCATCCATCCATCCACACATCCATATATCCACACATCCAGCCATCCATCCATCCATCCACACATCCATCCATCCATCCATCCACCCATATTCTTCCATATATCCATCCATCTATCCATCCATGTACGGGACATACACCAATGCTGTTACTCAAAGCTGAAGGTGTCGCTTGAAGCACATAGAGCAGAACATATCAACTGAAAAAGTTATTCACATATTTTATGAGATTCACAGCTGACACGTCACATTACAATGTTAAGTTCATGTTTACTTTTGATTTGATCTTATGTCACATTACCTGTATGTATGTATCAGTATATCTATAAATAAGTTATCATAAGTTGTATTTCGTTTTTGTAGATCTGGTGCAATAAACTTATTGACTTTATGAAAGAAGAGCTGAATTTGCTTTAATACAGTCTGCTCACTCTCGCTTCCCGTCTCTGTCAGTTTTTTTTTTTTTTGATTACCTCCCTTCGACAGAAACACACCTTTGCTTATCTCCCCTGCCATATACATTAATTTTGTACTTGCCTCCCGTGTCACAGACATCCTTGTTTGCCTTCCCTTTAACAAATAAACCCGTTTATCTCCCATGTCACAATAACACACTGTTGACCTCCCCTGTAAGAGTTAGCTTTGGTCACCTCCCCTGTCACAGTCCGGTTCCTTGTCCTGCATAAATCTCCTTCAAACGCCTCCATCTTCACATGCCAGCTTTTTCTCTTCCACTCTTCCACCTCCATTTTCTCTCGTCTCACTTTCTTGCGGCTGCCGACGATCAGATGGTCAGGCTTTGCAAAAAACATCTTACAAGGCACAGTTAGAGGCAGCCACAGGCGAAAAAGACAAAGGAAGAGATGGGAAGAATTCTCTCTCTCTCTCTCTTCTTGCTCCTGTCTTATTTCCCATTCTCGTTCCTCTCTTCTTCTTGACGTGTAAGGGTATCTTACCGTGTTTGGCACACTATAGACGTAATCTTGATGGTGTGTCATTAAACTCCAACATAAATAAACAAACACTTCAAATTGTTGTTGTTGTTGTGTTGGGGTTGACCGACACATCAGCACGATTTACGGATATACTGGGACAAGCACGGTAAGATTAAGATACGTTAACACGTCAAGAAGAGAGGAAAGAGAGCGGGACAGAAGACAGGAGCAAGGAAAGAGAGAGAGTGAGAAGTGATGTCTCACCTGGAATCTCGAGGATGGCATTCCATGGGAGATACTCCACCGATGGTGGGCTCACACTGCCTGCAGATGGGAGCATAAAACCTACTTGTAAACCCCGGATTGGATCGGTATAAGATTTACTAATTCTCAGAGTCAAAGAACAGTGGGTGGCACAGGATTAGAGGAGGTAGTGGCTTTATTAGGAACTTATCTTCAGCGGCGCTCGTACAGAGGTCAAGGGATGCTTACCAAAGTACAGGTACATGCAACAACCTTCTTGCAAGGCAGAGTTCGTTTGATAATGATGACGATGATGATGATACGATTTTCAGTTCTTTGGGGCCTTGATGAATAACTTAAAGGTTAAAAATCTTCGCAGTAACATCATATTTTTCAAATGTTTTAACATATCCAGTTCAACAGATTTTTTTTTAATGCATTAACCTGGTTGCCGGTAAATAGGCCAGATAAAGTTTTAAGACATTTCTAAAGAACGACGATGATCGAACTTCCTAACCTTCACTTCATATAAAAGATGCTGATGATGATGACAATGATGATAATCAGGCTTCACCTATTTTTCAATACTCATCGTGTAAATAATTCATCTTTGATGTTTGTTCAGTTTGTCGGATCAACTTAAGTGTTGGCTCAAAGTCTTTGCAAGGTTTATAAGAGATCTTTCAATAATTTATGTCGATAATGATGATAAGCAAAGTGCCAATCTGATTGGAAAATTTGATAAAGTGATATCAACATCACTATCGGGTTTTATATATTGGTATTCATTTTTTAAAAATGTATTGATTAGTCACCGGTTAGACAGCCGTCTTAAATTCTATAAAATACATGTACATGTTATGATAATGAAGACAATGATGATGATGAGACTGTGTTATCAAGTTTTTTCATAATAGTCTATTGTTCACTTAGGTTTACTTTGTTACCCTGAAGCAAAATTAATGTGACTCGAAAACTCGAGTATCAACATCAGTATAAATTTCTTTATTATGTTATTTGCTTTTTAAAAAAATGCTTAATTAATTGCCAGTCAGACAATCTTCATCTATGTTATGGAATGTCGACAATGATGATGATGATGATGATGAAATATTTTATCAAATTTTGTCAAATTAGGTTTTCACATTTGTTGTTTATTTTTGGCGAATTGTTTTAGTTACCGGTTGACAGACTTTGTCTTGTATTTCAAGACGTTTCTATAACGTGACGTTTCCCAGACAAAGAGCCAAACCAGCTTGAAAATTTGACCAGTTCCGCCAGTTTATTTAATTTCTCACTGATCAGTTCTCCAGACCGTTAGTTGTTCGTTTTAATGTGTTTAATTAGTTGTCGGTGGCCAGCCCATGTCCGAAAATATTCAGTGCGTGTATATGAAATAATATTTACTACGTTGAATATAGTAAGTCTTTCACGTGGCTTTGTGTGGGCGTGTGAGTGTCTGTTTGTTTTAGGAAAAAGAAGGTGGCACAAAACAGAGCTAAATTTTGATCCATCTGGAACTATTATTGAAAGTGAATAAACAAAGACTTGTTATGACCAATGAATGCGTCACCACGTCGTTAATTAACTGGTGCAGATGGCCCGCCAGAGAATTCTAATTCATTAACTGAACTCATGAAGTTATAACTATCTTCTTGGACCAGAATAATGAGACCAGAACAAGATCACTCAGTATCAGACTGCTGGGAATAGCCTGATCGTAGACTGTCATTACTTGCCTTCATCAAAGCTGACCTGTGAAGTGATGTTTAGTTCGACAAGGTACGTCTTGTGGGATGTCCCCATTTAGAAGAATACATGAAGTTGCTATTGTTGTCCTGTGTTAAGCGTTCAGTGCCAAAGGCTGCTGTAATTGGAATTCCTATATCTATTAAAACTGAATCACAGATTATTACTACTATTAATGAATATATTGTATTTTTTTCCTTACCTTCAAAGCTAAGCATTTTGCTAAGAACACATAGGGAAGACGTAGTCAATGATTAAGGGCTTAATCAAAGCCAATGCATAAAGGACTGTCGAAAATGCCAGGATAAGAGCATTAACCTTAAAAGTGCCAATCGAAACAACTAGAATGTCAGGATTTCTGTGCTGACATTGATGTTCATGTTAATCCTAGTACTCTGTTCACACTATCTGCTGACTGAGGACAGTACTGAGTCTGCGAACAGGTCGGATCCTTGGTACTACTAGGGTTAAGGAAAATTCATATCAATGTTCATCTCACAAGGTGAAATGTTGAATCCGTAAGAAAGATACTTTACACACAATTTTCCTCAGCCCACCCATCTCATCTGTAAAACGGGTACCTGATGTATATTGGGGAAAGTACAGTGGCGCTGCACTGCGGCGACGTGGTCTGAAATGGTCAAGACAATTTCCCCACTAAGGGAGTCAAGGGATGGTACTTGTACTTTTTTTTTTTTTAGAAATTCCACTATTTTAGGATAGTGACGACTGTTGATTTAGAAAGATGGCCAAGACGGCTGGGTTTTCTCTATAAAGGCCGCGGACCTGTCGATTCAACTAAAATGGAGATAGAACAACAAAGAGCTGAATTCACCATATGTGTCCTTTATGTTCTACCCTCGGAAAGATCGGCGCAAAGAGAGATTATGTCATAGATACGCCAAAACATATTCGGTGGCCTCGCTGTACATCCCTAATAGACGTCGATGATGCATTACGTATGAGTCCTAATTATCGCCTTATTGAAATTATGTTTCTGTTTATGCATGGTTTACCTCGCAGTTGAACATGGTATGGCACTTAGCAGATTCCCCCCGCAGGAGGCTGGGGGTATATAACTTCTTTGCTCCCACCTGCAGGCATGAAAGTCCGCCATCGGTGGGATGTCTCCAATGGAATGCCATCCTCGACTTTCTCTCTTCTCTCTCTCTCTCTCTCTCTCTCTGTCAATGTTCCTGTCTGCTGTCCCGCGCTCTTTCCTCTCGTCTTCTTGGTGTATGTATCTTACCGTGTTTGGCACAATGTAACAGTAATCGTGCTGATGTGCCGTTAAACCCCAACACAAACACTTAGCAGATGAGGTATGTAATGTGCAATCAAAAGATGTAGCTTACTTATCAAATTAGATTGACTTTACCAAAACATCAGCGAGAGTTGGATGGCCATCAAGCAAGAGTACATGTATCTTTTTAACTGTCTTCAGCTTAGTTCAACATCAGTGTACGCACAGAGCTCATTCCTCCATTGACGTTGCAGACGAGGTGCAAATGCTCCTTAGCCCTAATCGATATCGAAGGGAGAAAGGATCGATATTGGAAATCAGATTTGATGCATACAGTGCTAGCCCTGAATTGAATCGTTTGCGCACAGGGCGGCAGTTTCGGATTTTGTATCACCCCGCACTCTGCATGCAGCTCCACGATGGCTGCTGGCGCTGAAATATTTCGTGTTTTCGAATCGATCTTACAACAGTGACGAAGAAACAGATATGTGACTTTGCTTTACTTTCTTTCCTTCTTCACCGCTTTATTCTTTCATTCTTCTTTTCTTGGTTTTCTTTTTCGATCTTTCCGCTTGTTCTTCTAGTTGCTGTTGCTGTTCCTATTTTTAAAAAAAATCGTTCTCCTTCTCGTCTTCTTTTTTCTTGTTTGTTCTTTACTTTCTTCTTATCCCCTTTCCTCATTTTCCTTTTCTTCATCTTGTTATTGGTGTCCTTGGTGTTGTTTCTACTGTTTCTTTCTTTCGTTCTTTGTTCTTTCTTTCTTTCTTTCTTTCTTTCTTTCTTTTTATCCTTTGTTTACCTTTTTTGGTTCTTTTCTTTTATCTCTTCTTTTTTTCTTCTCTTTCTTCTCTCTTTTTAATCGTTCTATTTCTCCTTTTTCCTCTTCTTCTTCTTTCCTCTTTGCCCTCCTTTTCTTTTTTTTTTCTTGTGAAAATCGTCTTCGTTATCTTCTTTTTCTTGTCTCACGTGTTCTTCCTTTTGTCAATGTTCTTGTTAATGTACACGTTTTGTTTCTTCACCCCCCTCCCCTCACCTCTCTCTTCACTTTCTTCCTCTTCATTCTCTCAATCCCCGATCCCTCACTGGTTCCTCCCTCCTTCATTAGCTCATAACTACAGCAGGAGACCCACAGAACTAGGTTTCCCAGCTCCCCGGCCTGAGCCAACCAGCTTGGGATTCAAGCTGGTCTCGAGCAGTCGGCCGCTTGTCCTCCGCGAGCCTTTCTCAGGTTACCTAGTTATGATCTCGCTCACCTTGGTTTCACGACCTGGTTCATGGCACCTCTTACGCAATCCGCCAGCTGACTCCAGTTGGTACAGTGCTTGTAACTCGGAGTGCACATAAACTGGAAACGATGAAATCACTAGATGGAAGCAAAAGCAGATAAGTACACAGACAGATAGATAGATAGATAGATAGATAGATAGATAGATAGATAGATAGATAGATAGATAGATAGATAGATA
>JBCAUA010534628.1:12500-16728 GCA_038406235.1 Peronia verruculata | reverse complement strand
TGTTGTTGTTGTTGTTGTTGTTGTTGTTGTTGTTGTTGTTGTTGTTGTTGTTGTTGTTGTTGTTGTTGTTGAAGCTGCTGCTACTGTTGTTTTCGTGTTTCGCCAAAAGCGAACAGGCTATATGTGTCTTTCCTGACATCGTTAGGGCAAGTTGTATTTGACAGTTAAACAACTATCATACGCTCATTCTCAACGGCCAACGTGTACTTAGAGAAACAAGTACTCCCTCTCTCTCTCTTTCTTTGTCTGTCTGCCTGTCTGTGTGTGTGTGTGTGTGTGTGTGTGTGTGTGTGTGTGTGTTTTGCTTTCTCTTTTCTCTCTTCGCTCTCTTATATTTCTCTTTCTTTTTCTCGCGGCCTGTATTATTATGCACCTCCTCGTAATTCTCCTTTTTTTTCCTGGTCTTTCCTAATGCAACTTATAACTCCCCTCCTTACCTCTCTCCCGCCCTTCCTCCCTCCTCCCCCCCCCCTTTTTTTTTTTTTTTGACAGGGACTGTCTTGCCCACGCACACACGTATTCACTCACCTAACTTCACCTTTTTTTTTTCTTCCTTAATCATCATTCTCCATCATACCACGTTTCATTGACTCCTCCCATACTTACAACATATAATCCATTCCCAATTTTCTTTTCTTTTTCACTCTCTCTCTCTCTTTTTTTTTTTTTCATCCGCTCTTCCTTCCACCCCTCCCTCCTCCCAAAAAACGTCTCACCCCTTACGATACAGGTTTTTTTTTTTTTTGTCACCTTCATATTCTTGATTCACAATTACAACATCAGTTCTTGTCACAAATACTACATTGATATTTGGAGCTTGAAAATATTACATTGAAAATACATTGAATCATACTACAACTACACAGTTACTTCCAAGTTCCCAGTCTGCTCTTATAGCAGTAACTTCAGAGTTGCAGATATGCAGTCTCTCCCTAGTACAAATTTCCTAACAGATCCTGTTCTGACAGGACATGTATTCTTTTTTTACTCACTAATACTGATCGATTATACCTCTCTCTACATTGCCTGGCTCTAGGGATATTTTCAATCCTGGAAATTATTTATTTAACACACGAAAAAGATCGATAACGTTAATTTCAAAATGAGTTGTACCAATGATCTATTAAATTAGAATCACCTCCCTAGTTTCCTCCTCTAATCTGACTTCGTTCGGGACAAGAAGATGTACATAATATACAGGGCGCGTCAATATGAAAACAAATAAATTATTTCAATTGGTTTTACACTTCCCTGAGCAAAAGGTCGCTCTTTCAGGTGGACAGCTGTTTAGGAAGTGAGCAGCGATAGGCAGCATGAATACGAGAGAGAGAGAGACAACGTGGCATGAATTACGTCACGCTGATGTCACTGCTTTGCCTGACAGATTGTGCATCATGTTTGATGTCTTGTCTTGTCTTTGCCTTGGCAATAGCTTGCATTCAGCAAAATAGTTTTCTGCATTTCTGCATGTCTGTCATGATAAGCTAAGCGATATGACATAATGATACTGTTGCATTCCTAACATTTCTGGACAAGGGATTCCTTCGTTTGCTTTTACAGCAAAAATAACGGGGGGAAAATGCAAGCGGTTTTAGCATAATTTTTAGAATTGGTGAAAATCAGAGCAAGTGTCTTATCTATAAGGGTCAAAACCCACCTTGGCAAAGCATGAAAAAATCTAAAATACGACATGAGCAATAAAATCTGACAGGCTTTATATTTCTTTCAATAATGAGCAGTCTGACAGAAACGAAAGAAATCCTCATGAATGATTATACGAAATCACGAGCCAATTCAAAAGGGCTAATCTCTGACAACTACTACAAAGGAAGGACACGGGAAAGTTTACCATTGGTCCGGTCCCATATAATCGCTCTGATATAGGGGCTTGTGGTAGAGCATGTTCTCATAATCGGACACTATGAAACTCATAATGAGCCACTGAAAAAGAAAATCTTGACAGGACATGATATTGCATGGGACTTCAAAAGGCCATTGCGAAATTGGGGAAGATTCCAGAATTAAAAAAGAAAACCGTCTCTGAACCAGAACGTAATAAATGTTGTAATATAAAGGAGGTGGAAATACCACTTATTGTCAGAAGGGAAATTCGCTTACTTGAAACATTTTCAAGATCCTCACTGTAGAAGTAAAGACAACGTGTATACGACGATTGCGCCCAACTGGCAGATAGACTGAGAGATACGTCAAGGTGGATTCACACGCATTCAACTAGCTTTTTGATACGGCTTGATAAATCTCGTGGGCTGTATCTATTACAGGACGCAAAGATATGACAGTCCTAAAAAATATGATTAACGATGTTAGATAATGTAATGAATAAATGATCTGGAGGATCCGAAAACATCCTAGAAATTATGTAACATTTTAACACACAAAATATATATATTATATATGCTCTGCTGCTCCATGCCGTGCCTTGCAATCATCTCGAATTTTTCATTGCCTGTAGTTGTTGTTGATTTTTTTTCCCCACGCACGTTTTAGGATATTTGCATGTGTTTGCATTTATTTCTGATCTGCAATATATAGCTTGATGTCTGCATGTTTGCTGCGTATATTAACACCATTGCTTGCTGTTTTAGTCGGGGCCATCCACATACAGCATACTAACGTTTTTACTGACCACTGCTATTTTCACATCAAATATCTGTCCTGTATTCTGTCTTATACTATTTTCTTTCTCCTTTTACCATTGCCGATATCAAGGCAGGCCTTTTTTTTTTTTTTTTTTAATTATTGTTATAGGTCAAAATAACAAGCTTCATCTGGAGATAATATTACTGTAATTATGTGGGTCTTTTTTTTTTTTTTTTGTTCTCATGGTGTTCTCATGGTATGTCAACAGCTAGATTAACATATTATATGTCGAATCATTTTCAAATGATAGACAAATGGTGCACTTGTATTTCTGTCAGCCTAGGCCCTTGTAGCAATTATGGCTGTCTACCTCCTTTGAATTATTTAAATAAACCAATGTGACAGTTATCAGTCAAAATCTTTTAGAAATATTCCATAATTTGACGAAAATGCTATCTTCTCATTTGTTACTTTATACTGTCAACCGTTGTCTCTTGGGGTAGTAAGCAAAAGAGAAGATAGTAAGAAGTATATGAGAAGAGTAGTCATTCATAGGATGATGACACTCCAGATGATAACCTTCGATGTTTGTTTTTTTTTTTTTTGTAAAACTCTGTTTAAAATGATTAAAACACCATTGACTGAATTATATTAAAATATTCTACCCCAAATTCAACTGGTTATGAAGATGATAGTAGTAGACAAGAATATACATTTGACAGAAGTCATTAGAAGACAATATGTGCTAGAGGACAAGAAAAGGAAGCCAAGCAACGCTATTCAAAAGCTATAAGAGAAATATCAACCATGACCTTAATCAAAACTTGTAGTAGTTGACAAAGGTATAAGTTGACAAAGGCCTCACATGGAAAATAAATCAGAAGCCAGTATACAAAATCTAACATATTATACCAGGATAAATCTATTCGTCGTTGGCCATACCAGCTCTTCGTGACCTAATCAATTCTTGGCCTTCTCGCTTGTAGACACATCTTCCTTGGGATCTACACAGTAGAGGCGGTGGTCAAAATCTTATCGCGAGGGTTTATCCTCAAGCCCTTCACATACCTACGAGATCCATGGAACTGGTTGGATTTCTTCGTCATATCTATAGCGTGAGTACTTTGGACATAACATATTTATTGTTGTACAGATGTTCTCTGAATATATCTAACAGTGACCATTATGGTGATTGTGAACATAGCATTTCTCGCGAAAATAAACATAACAAGTGAGAGAGTACTCTTTGGAAATTTATGTGTTACAGCACAGTACTTGTCCTAATTTACTGAATAGTCTAACAAAGAATTGTCCGGGCGCCATTTTATTGATATAGAACAGAGAGAACTTTTCAATCATTCTGGCAGATTATGTAAAAACTTTGCGGGGGAAGCTGAAACGAAATTGATGTTTCAGCCTTTAAAACGTCAAACAGGTTAGCAGAAAATTACTGACAATGGTAATAAGAAAACTTTTCAAAACTGTATTTCAACTCACCGTCATCATTATAACAAGATTAGAAGATTAGAACTTGCATTTTGTTTCTATTGACTCAACATTCCCCTGGCTTCTTGGTTATGGAAATCTGACGTGAAGTCCTCTTGGATAAGGGCAACATATTCGGGAT
>JBCAUA010534628.1:0-7500 GCA_038406235.1 Peronia verruculata | reverse complement strand
TCTCAAATAAAAAACAACAAAAACGAGAAGAAACAAAGCCTGTTTGGCAGACAGAGTGATGGTTATGGTTTTTATAAGCTTTTCAACCTCCTGTAGCGGTGGTTATCTCAGCTGTCCACAACAGTGGTCAAAAAATAACATAACAGTATTGTGTTATGTGATCGTCATTCTAATGTGACTCAGACAGAGCGATCATCAACACCCTTCTCATTTATATATATACTAGCTGGGTACCCCACGGCCTCCGTGAGAGGTTTTTTTAAGTATTATTATAGTCTGCCACTTAAAGTTTTTGGCCAGCATGCGCACCTCGATGCTGATATGTTGGTTCATTAACCCTATAGAGCCCTATACATATTTTAAAACAAAATGATTGATGACAAGTTTACTTCAAAGCTACAGCACAATGAATAGTACAGACAGTACATGGTTCGTTTCCAAAAATCTGTAATCATTTCCCCATGTAAAACATCTGTTATCTTATCTTTCTAGTGAAGATTTGAAGATTGTCTGTGTTCATCATCTGTGTCATATATGCCGTACTGGGCTCTAGAGGGTTAAACTGAATATTACTCAAAGAAAACGCGTTTTGAACACATCATGTGACCCGCACAAAAGTGATGGCGGACAAAATGAATGATAGTTCGGCATTTAAAAAATTAATTAAAACAACTCTGTAAATTCAACCAAAATAAAGAGTAGCCTACAACACAGTTGGGTATCAGTTGCGCACGTCTGTAATTTTATTTGAATTTTAAATGCCTGCCTAGTCCAACTTTGTTGGACCATACGATAAGTGCCACGCCCGCGTGATCGCTCTTATTATATAGATATATAGATATACTTTTTTTTGTGATCACCGATGCCAAAGAGGACAAGCAAATGATTTACCAATATGAGTTGCAATGTGCGAGTCAAGGCAGAAAAGTCTTCAACAGCTGCTACACGGGTTGGTGTCCTACAGGGATGAGCCGTGTGTTTTTCCCTGATCCTTCTATTCGAGGATTGCGGCAGCTTTGTTGCCCTTGGTCTCCATTTCATCAGCGTCACACGAGCAACCTACTCGTCAGTCTGAGTACTTTGTTTTCACCAAAGAGTAAAAACTGGCGTGAAATTAGTGTGGAAGAGGTTTTTCTTGGGATACTTGCAGATTTTTCCTGCGTTTCTTTTGGTCATATTGACTCAAGATGGTGTCACAATATGTATTTTAAGCTCATCCTGAAGGGGCCATTAAAAAGCAAAAAATCGCAAATTTCAGACTTACTCGTACGTGCGATGATTGGACACCCACGATTTGCTCTGAGTACACCTTTGCTTCCACATTATTTTCCCAAGGACAACATCTTCCCAGGAGCAACATCTTCCCAGGAGCAACATCTTCCCAGGAGCAACATCTTCCCAGGGCAACAGGAGCAACATCTTCCCAGGAGCAACGTCTTCCCAAGGGCAACATCTTCCCAGGAGCAACATCTTCCCGTGAGCAACATCTTCCCATGAAAATAACGTCAAAGTTGCGTCATCTGAGATATTTGCCATCACAGTGTGCTTGTGTAACCTGACAGGTGTTTTTGGTCATAGTGTCCTTCCTTCTTCTTAGAGAAACATCTTTGGAATTCTGCTGATTGCTCCATTTGTTTGTCATAAAGCATTTTTGTGAGCCAGCTATGTTGTTACTTCCCTTTGCCAAGTAGACAAGAATAATAATAATAATATGGACACCCGTTATAAAAGAAGGACAAAATCTTTTTGCTGATGTCATTAACTTGAACACTGGAAGCAAAAAAATATTTCTTTTTTTTTTTTTTAGATCACAACGGAAGAAAAATATTTTTTTATCACAAGATGCGTTTTTTACCACTTTGTTTGTTACAGATGTTTCAAATAGCAAGGGGAAAAAGGGATTTTTTCCTTCTTTAGAAATTCTTGTCGTATACCTCTTGTACCCAGCAAAATGAAATGCTTTGGCTGACGGTCAAAACCATTTCGTGCATCGTAGCTTTGATTCTGTTCTGCGTTGATCGTTACTTTTTCTGTGCTTTGTTTCTACTTTAATGTGCTGTACCTGTCACTATCAGTTGAGTAAACGATTGAGAAAATGTTACTTAGAAGCAATATTACACTTGACAAGAAAGCTAATACAGCCATACAAATGTCAAAACTGGAACCATCCCATCCATCATAACAATAATAACAACGACAACAACAACAACGCGACAACAACAACAACAACAGCTGCACGACACCAACAACACGACAACAACAACAACAACACGACAACAACTACACGACAAAAACAACAGGACAACACGACAACGACAACACGACAACACGACAACAACTACACGACAACACGACAACAACACGACAACAACAACACGACAACAACAACAACTACACGACAACAACACTAACAACAACAACAATGATCACATTAGTAAATAAGCCCAGAACAGATCAAGTATATTATTAAAAAATAGACTTTTATTTTTGTTCATGGAAACACCGGCAAATAGAAATCTCCGCATCATAGCAATGTGATAAAACATCAGTCAGGTTGGATGATGAACATGGCAACAATGAGAAAACAAAGTAACAGCATGGATAACTAGTCAATAACAAAATCATAATCTTTGTACATGCAATCATAATGCAATTATACATACACAGTGATAAACAATAACTCATCTGTACATCATGTTAACAAGTTAAGGGAGGTGGGGTGGAAGGAAAAAGGATTTATAGATATTATACAAACAAAGATAATAATAATTATGTTAAAAGACAGAGCATTTCACTATCACACTTCTTTTTTTTTCATTCCTTCTTTCTTTCTTTCTTTCTTTCTTTTCTTTCGTTCTTTCTTTCTTTCTTTCTTTCTTTTTTCTTTCTTTCTTTCTTTCTTTCGTTTCAATGCCCTCCCTTTCCATATCCTTCATCCATAATATTCACCTACACACTTTCTCTTTCTCTCTCGCTCTCTCTCTCTCTCCCTCTTTCTTCTACACTCTCCCTCACACATATTTTATTAACTACTACTTCCGTGGCTCAGATATAAAGCAGCCATTTCAAGCATTGATGGATTTGGCCTTGGTACTTGAATGCCAGCAAAAAAGCACATAAACCGCAGTTACAATATTATGGATTTCAGTTTTAGCTTTCACATGTGGAAAAGATTTTAACACAAAGAAGTCATATTTTATTTGAGTGTACAAGAGCTGGAGCTATTGGAAGGATACAGTTCCTGGTCTTTTTCCCTTACAAGGCAACTCGTGCTTTGAATAAAATTAGGGAGGTTTTTCCGTGTAGGAAGGAATACAATAAGGCCAGCTTCAAGAGAACAAAGATAAAACATTTAACTGAAATAATCTCAACATGTCTTTTTTCTCTTTCTCTCTCTCCTCATCTTCATCTTCATCTCATTCTCTCTGTCTTTCTCTCTCTTTCCGTCTATCTTTCTCTCTTTAACCCTAGCCCCTCTGTGTATCTCTCTTTGTCCCCCCCTCTCTCTCTCTCTCCTTCTCCCTCTTTCTCTCTCTCTCTCCTATGTTCTTCGCGTCAAAAACCAAATTCATATTATAGAACAATAACAACAACGAAAAGCATGAAACAATAAATTATTTCTATAAAACTACAGGAAATTCTTTTTTAAAAGTTTGAGAAAAATGAAGGGATGAAAATTTAGATCGAGGAGAATAGAGAAGGTGATCATGAAATAAGTGAGGACGAAAATAACCATGGTGGTCATTCTCTGTGTGTGTGTGTGTGTGTGTGTGTGTGTGTGTGTGTGTGTGTGTGTGTGTGTTCGGGATACGTTACGTATCACAGAATAGAAGGGGGGAAAATGCTTAAGAATATATAGCCAACATAGCAGAAACTACAGATCTGATGATAATTTTAAGACAAGAAGAAAAAAGATAAATGACAGAATATCATTCTTCTTCCATTCAGAGTGTTATAGGAAGATAGAGGGAGAAATTTTAGGTTTTCATTACTGTTCGTCCATTGTAATGATCTTCATAACCCTAAGCTAAACATTTTTGCGTGAGGGATGGGAACTTTAGTCATGAAGATCGGCATTATAAAATCAATTTGTGAGATATCAAAAGAGTTAATCAGATATTGGTCACGCTTTTCCAAGAAAATGGTAACTCTGTTCAAGGAATTGCTAGGGCAGAGAGAAAGAGAAAGAGAGAGAGAAAAAAAGAGACTAAAGAATATGAAGACTGCAAGAGAGAGGGAGAGAGACTCACAGAGAGAGAGAGAGAATGAGATCCGTTTATGGGTGAAGAGAGAGGGAGTGGGGAGCTACATGATTATATTTTACATACGATAATAAAAATCAATGACAAGTTTGACATCCATTCTATCATCAATATACAAACATAAGGTTCATTCTTATGTCATTACTTTATACATATTACTTCATGGCATGATGTAGCATTGTGTAGTACAAAAAGTAATATTGTCACCCAGGTTGTAGTACAGTGATATCTCATACATAATCTCCCCTCGCCTGAGACATTGCAAACAACCTTATATAATGTTATCAATATGAAGCCTAAAAAGGAAGAATCACATACATCCATTTTTTATTTTTATTATTATTATATTTTCTTTTGTTAAACATGAACGAAAACTGAAATTTTGTTTTAAATGATATGGGGGAGGGTGGGAGGGGGGGGGGGAGGTGAAGTTACTGATTCTAACTATTTGCTTAGTAGACCAGTGGCATCTTTTTTTTTTTTTTTTCAGATGAGATCATTACAGTTTAGGCCGTAACCTTAAAAATATAACAAGCTTGACATTTGTTATTATTCCCCCTTAATGTTCGTATCTCTGTACATCAAGGCACTAATCCCTCTGTAGCTGTACAATAAATACAGCTGAGCAAAATGAAAAAAAAAAAAAAGTTTAAACGGCGGTTGTGGTCATTTTCTGGTCACATAATAGCTTATTATTTTCTTCTGCTGAACTGAAACGTTCTTGTCTAGGTTTCATCCTTAGGTTTAAAGGAAAACTTAAACCGTCTTTGTTCAAAGCAGTTCGTATGTGTTTGATATAGATCTAGGCTGAATATATCAAAATATGAGTACAGATTAAATGTTAATTTTTTCTCCCTGCTTGGTTAATCACTTTCGTTCTTCCCATGTTTGTTTGCAAACTGTCTTAGACGGTGCGCTTTTGTGCATTTCGGCATTTGACGGATGTCAAGGCAAAACGCGACAAACGCCATTTTTTAAAAAGAGTTATACTGCTTATACCCTTCAATACTGGGGATGGTGATAGTGCTATATGGAAAGGACTTTCCTTTTCACCAAACGCGACTTATCCTGCCCGAAAGTCTTCAGAAAAGTTCTAGAACTTAATGATAAATTGCTAACTACAGGAGAAAAAAAAAATGTCATTTCTCTCTAAACGGCGATCTTGAATAGGCCTATGTCTCATTTTGCCTCGAAACCCTTCGTTTATAAATTCAATAGTACTATTTCATTGACTTGTTATACTAAACTGCCTTAACCAATTCGTCATGCAATGAAAAGCCGGTTTGTATTGAGAATGATCTTACGAGATCATATTATTGAGCATCTTCATGTTAGAGGGCACTGGCAACTTCCTGGACCACATTGACATTAAAGCGTCAAGATCACCAATCAACCAATTAAGACTAGGATAAGGAGGATATACAAAACAAAAACAAACAAACAGACGAATAGATTTTTAAATAAGGACAACCCCCACGACATTGGTCTACTCAAATATATACGAAAACATTCAACTGAAGAAAAAAATATAAGATACACATGAAACTGCTATGTCTAACTGGTTGAGAATAAATTAACATATTTAAAAAAGGCGGAAAAAATAGGTTTTAACCATAAATACTTCATGATATAGTTCTAAAGGTAAAAGACTCTTAAAATAATAAGAATAATATAATAATGATACCGTATTATGATGATGTAAAGGCATAAACTGATTAAATTAATTATGATAGTGCTAGAACTATGTCTCTAATTGTTAAACGCTGGCATTAATAAATCGTAAGATCAACCTAAAATGGAAATGCTTTGAAACAATACAATCTTTGTCTTAAAGATCACTCTAATTAATCGATTGATGATAAATTGATCGATCGAGTGATTGATTAATTAATTAATCAATTTATTTATTTATTTAACTACTGCCCTTTTTTTATCGCTTAGTTATGTTTCTTCTTTGCTTGTCATTTCGCTCCCTTATTTCTATTTTAATCAGTAAATACTGTTTTGTTTTCGTATGGTTTGCTAGAAGGCTCTTAGTATAGTTCCAACATCAAAGTACCAAAATAGTAGTTCTATAACTGGATTGATCAGCCAGTTGTCTGAAGTTTGATTCAGTATTGTCGTTGCTAATGCTATACTGACTACTGATTCCGATTTCATTAAAATCAAAATCGTCGTTTAATGTAATGACCTACGTCATCTAGTCTTGACCCTTAAGTAGTGGGGTCGTATCTGGTGCTTATGTTTTGAAAGCAACATTGTGAGGAAAAGAAGGACTAGTACAGTGGAGCAAGTGTTAAATCGATGATGAAGGGCTGAGTAACAAAGGTTAAAAAAAGAAAAACAGTGGGCATGGTGACATATCTATGTCTGATCATAAATCTGCCGTCATTTTTAAATACAATGCTTTTTTTTTTTTTAACTGCATATACTGTATCTTTAGAAATGGGGACACAAATAGTGTGACGCTTTTAGTCCCGGAGGTCATTTATAACTGGATTTAACAGTCAGATGATTGATTAATTCTCATTTCTAGCATCAAAATCATGTAAAGAATCATCTTTGATTCTGGCTGTCACTTACTTAGTTTCTTTCACTACCACTGTACAATCTATCTGCTACTGATGTTTCTCTTCCAAATTACGTCAAATATGTTAAAGATCAAAATTTGGAAATTAACTCATTCATGGTCAACAGCTAACGAATACATTCAATGTAAAATATCCAGTTTAGTTCAAACCAGTCCACCAAATCTAGAAAATCAAGCCTCATCATCTACAATCAATATTTTTCTTTCATCCTTTCACTGCCAATGCACATATATGCAGATTTATTATCTCGTTTATTAAATGGCGTTTTTCTTTGTTATTGCTCAAATCTCAATATTTGTGCTACAAGACAAGACTTTTTTTTAGTGTGATGAGATTTGTGGCAGCCAAATCGAAATAAAACAGGTAATATTCTGACAGTTTTTTTTTTTTTTCTGACACTTCTATCCCTGGTAATATTATATTCTGTGTCGCTCGAACGTTTTTTTTTTTTTACCTTTGGTCATTAGGTCATGTCGTGGGTGGACGAAGGTAGAAGTGATAGTCACATGTACGGATCCAACTCAGCGAAGAATCCTGACACAGAGCTCACGGGAGAGAGAGAGAAAGAAAGAAAGAAAGAAAGAAAGAAAGAGAAAGAAAGAAAGAAAGAGAGAAAGAAAGAAAGAAAGAAAGAAAGAAAGAAAGAA